>PVLC010019709.1:0-30213 GCA_004027655.1 Graphiurus murinus
AATGTTTTCCAGTTGCATCCATTTCCCTGCAAAGAACATGATTTTATTCTTCTTTATGGCTGAGTAAAATTCCATTGTGTACATATCCCATAGTTTTGTAATCCATTCATCTGTAGTTGGACATCTTGGCTGCTTCCATAGTTTGGCTATTGTGAATTGAGCTGCTATAAACATAGATACACATGCATCGTTCTGATAAATTGGTTTCCATTCTGTTGGGTATATACCCAGTAGTGGTAAAAAAAAAAATTAGACCAGTCTGTAGCATTCTGTTACAGCAACATAAAACAGAATAAGATGAATATTAAGACAAATGACACCACATACAAACTAGCAGTATGAAAAGGTGTAACAGGTATGTATCCATCAGCATTCTTGCAGCTATAATCTAAATATCTGACCACACAACTTAGAGGAAAAAGATTTGTTTTCTTATGCCTTCAGGATCAGTCCATGTGATGCTGGGGACCGAGGCGGATCTCAGGGCATGGTGGTGAGAGGCAGGGGAGAGCACATGGCTGTGCTCTTTACATCATGGAGGCTGGGAGTTAGCAAGCAAGAAAGAGAAAGAGAGAGAGAGAGAGAGAGAGAGAGAGAGAGAGAGAGAGAACGAACTAGCAGGAAGAGGAGGAGCCCTTTCTATAATCCCCAAGGCCACGTCCCCAGGGACCACCTCTTCCAGCCACATCCTGCTGGCCTACTGGACACCATCCAGGTAAATCATTACCATGGATTTATCTACTTCTGGGATTACAAACCTCATGACTCAATTGCATCAACTCTAAACATTGATAAATGAGCTCCTCAGGGGACATTTTATATGTAACTATAACATTCTGTCCTTGGCCGTTAAAGAGCTTATGCCCATCTCAGAATGCAAAATGTACCTAGTCCTCTCCAAGAGTTTCCAAAGTCTTAACAGTTCCAGTATTGCTGAGAAGTCCCAAAGTCCAAAGTCTCCTCTGAGACTCAAGGAGAACTCTTGTGTGGCCCTGTAAAAGACAAAGGAGATCAAAATAAAAAGTAAGTTATATGTATCCAATATACAATAGCAAGATTTGCATTCCCAAAGGGAGGGCCGTAGAAAGAAGGAATAGGACCAAAATAGTAATAAAATCCCGCAGGGAAAGCATTTAATCTTCTAATCTTGCAGTTCCACTTCTGGATTCCAAAGCACATGGCTGTGAGAAGTGGTCTCCAAGGGCCTTTGGCAGCCTTACCCCTGTGGCCCAGCTGATGGCAATGGGTAGTTTACTGTCTCTTCCACCCTGGCTCCGTGGCTCACAGTGAGCAGCCTTTCCTCACAGTTCTTCCACTGTTCTGGTGTTTCTAAATCTCAAAAATTTTTCTTGCAACCTTGGCTTCACCCTCACAGCTTCACAGAGTGCTTCATTTGGACCTGCTTGCAGGGATTCCAACCCTGACACATGTTGCCTGGCTTTCTAGGCCTTCCTCTGAAATCTGGTTGGAACCTCCATGACCCCCTTTTTTCTAGCAAAGCCAGAGTTAAGTGGGCTCCAAGATGGGCCACCAACAGAAAAGATAGTCACTCTCTCCTTAATTATTGCTGCTGGGGCCTTTTTAGTCACAGCTACTGGGCCTGCTCCATCCAGGCTGCCACTGGTCCCAAATCCATCTGCACTGCCCCTGGCTCCAATACCATTTGGGTCACCTCTGGTCCCAACTCCATCTGCCACCTCCATCGTGGCCATTGCTGGCCCCACCTCCATCATGGCCACTGCTTCCTCCTTCCTTTCAGCCATCTTACTTCCTTCCATGAAATCACCTCTCTGGACCTCAGCTTTACACATGCCTTTCCAGCCAAACTGCACATCTTTAAAATCTCTCTGCTTTACTTTCCACTCCCGAAATCGTGAACAATTTGCTGAATGTGAATATCAATATTTATAAGAAAGTTTGCTTATTTTGCTGTTTTGAGATTTTCTCTGCCAATTTAATTAGCCCACTGTCTTTAAATTTGGCATCACACAAAGTTTCAGGACATCGGAAAATGTGGAAAAGTCCTTTGCCAAAGTATAACACATGTGGCTTCTTCTCCATTTCCGTATGGAGTCATCCTTGCCGTCCATAATCCCCTGAGCACAGCCTCTACCATCTGCCAGTCTAGCCACATTCTGGCCCTTCCATTTTCCTCTCACAAACCATTTCCAACAAGTCACAATCCACATGGTCAGACTTAGATATAGTGCAACCCCACTTCCCTGGTACCATTTATTGTAGCCATCAGCATTCTTGCATCTATAATCTAAATATCTGACCACACAATTTAGAGGAAAGAAGATTTATTTTCTTGTGGTTTTGGACTCAGTCCATATTTGACTGGGGACTCTGGATCTCAGCACATGGAAGAGGGAAAAACCATGGGCTGTGCTCATTATATCATGGAATCTAGAAGCAAGAGAGATCAAGGGGAGGAGGAACAATTTATATAATCTCCAAGGCCACCTCCCCTGGGACCCCCTCCTCTAGCCACACCCTACCATCCTACCAGGTAAATCCATTACAATGGATTCATCCACTTCTGGGATTATAACCCTCAAGACTCAGTTACATCAATTCCAAACGTTAATAAATGAGCTCTTTAGGGGACATTTTATATCTAACTATTACATGGTAGGACTCACAGGCAGGTCCAACATGGCCTAATAAATCAAGACCTGGAGGCTTGCCTGAGATTTTATTGTGTTCAGGGGATGGGCTGGGTAAGGTGAAAGTTCTTTTGTGGAAGAAGGGGCTTGTATTGTTTTATATTCCCAATAGTGACAAATCAAGGACCAGTCTTTCTTATCAGCTTACTAAATGTAGGGAATATGGGAAATAAAATGGTCTATGGCTTAGAAGCTGTTGGAAGTCAAACATCAGGAAATGGGGACTGACTCTACAATGTACCATGTATGGTAATTTTCACAGGTTCCAAGGATGAGAATATGGATACCCTGGGGTAGGTGCTGGGATTCAGCCTAAAATAGGGAGTTTTGGAACATAAGTAATGTCCTCTAGTAGCAACCCAGATTCAGGTTCAATCAGAAATTGAAGGGAAGTATTAAAGAAGTACATGCTATAGGGATTTTTATCTAGCTGTCAAATGAGCTAAAACATCTATTTTTGTTTTGTCTATTGTTTTTTGCTATGTTTCTAATTACTACAACAATTCTTAAAACATAGTTGGCATTCAGAAAACATTTTCTGAATGAAAGAATGAGTGAATGAATAATGCTGCTATTTCTAGTATACAGAAGTTATCGGAAAACCAGAGTGGAAGATAAGACAACATTTAGGCATCTCACAAAGTACACACTCACATTATTACTTTTTTAATTCAACATGTTCCTGTGTATTTATTTTTCATAATTTATTGGTGCATTGCAATTATATATAATAGTGAACTTTCGAGTGTTAAAAACACATATGCAAAGCCGGGCGTGGTGGCACATGCTTGTAATCCCAGCATTCGGTAGGCTGAGACCGGAGGATCCGGGTTCGCGGCCAGCCTCAGCTACCTAGTGAGGCACTCCGCAACTTAGTGAGACTCGGTTTCAAAATAAATAATTAAAAATAGGGCTGGGGGTGTAGCTCGGAGGTAGAATGCCCCGGAGTTCAACCCCCAGTACCGCAAAAAAAAACAAAAACAAAAAAACAAAAACAAAAAAAACACATATGCACACAGCTCTTTGCATATTTCCCTCCAAACTCCACCTCACTCTCACTCAAGTCAGCGAGATTGGCAACAATACAGCTACATATTGCCATAGGATTATTAGAGCTGTTTCCTTCCCCAGTCCTCCCTCTTCCCCTCCCTAACCCTCACCCCAACCCTCTTCAATTACTCTACAGGTCTGTCTTTGCATTGTAAAACATGTCACCTTGTCTGAGACTGACTAATCTCACTTAGGATGCTTTTCTCCAGTTCCATCTATTTTCATTCAAAAGACATAATTGTGTTCTTTATGGTGGAATAGAATCCCATTGGGTGTGTGTTTATACTATTTCTTTATCCATTCATCTATTGATGGACATCTGGGTTGATTCCATAATTTGGCTGTTGTGAATTGTACTGCTATAAACATGGATATTAAAATGTAGACTGGAGGAGAAAGGAAAAGAGAAAATTTGGAATGGGCCAATCACTTTTTTGGAGCTGACTCTTCCATACAATAACCTGAATGAAGAAACATCACAGGATTCACTCTGATGAGCACATCTGAAATTCTGAAATGGAATATCTTGATCCTCACCTGATATAGGTGTGTTTCTCTTATCATATTCTGGTCCTCTGTCTCCATATAGATATCTTGCAATTAATCACTGTTGTGTTCAGTTTCCCAACCAATCTGAAATATATATATATTTATATATTATATATATATATTTATATATTCCCAAAAATAAATAAATAAGAAAAAGAAAACAGTTCTCCCAGGAGAGACCTTTCAAGTTTATAGAATGTGTAGAGTGAAAAGAAAAATTTATGTAAATAGCTCTTAAGATATTGACCAAAGCCTGGGGTGGTAGCCCATGCCTGTAATTTCTATATATATATATTTCTATATTTGAAAAGTTGAAGTAGAAGTATTGCAGGTTCAAGACCAGCATCAGCAATTTAGTGAGATCTTTAGCAAGTTAGCAAAAACCTTATTTCAAAATAAAAACAAAAAAGGGCTGGGGTGTAGCTGGGAAGTAGAATGTCCCTGGGTTCAATCCCCAGTATCAAAAAGAAAGAAAAGGAAAGAAAGAAAGAAAAAAGAAAAAAACATGGAATGGAACAAAAAGAACAAAGAACAATGCATGCACAGCAGAGGTATATTACCACAGAGGCTTTAGTCATAGGATACTGGACCTTTGAAAAGAGAGGAAAGAAAAAAGAATGATTTTAATAAATAAAGCAAAATTAAAGATGGTTCCTATACATTATCCATCTAGCCTCTAGGCCATTATTACCACCAAAACATAGCTCAGTCACTTCATATTTTCTCCCAGTAGGCACCTGTTTGCCAAATGTCTCATTGCTAAGGTGCTTTATTCTATCCTCTCCTTTTAAAAATATTCACGGAATGAGGGCTTTAAATTGCCCTTAGCCAATATTTTTGTCACTCATATGTTTTAATATGTCCCTTCTTGACTTCTTGCTCAACAAAACAAACAAGCAAGCAAGCAAGCAAACAAACAAACAAAAACATCATCTCTGGTATTTTTTTCCAAGCAATCAGGAAAAAGAAAATTTGTTTCATCTTAAAGGATGGCTGTGTTGTCAGTGAGAAGGTGCTCACTAGATCTGTCTTGTATTTCCACATTACATGACACCACCACTCTTTGGTTTTTCCTAATTAGATGAAAGAACAAAGACTCAACTCAGAGTCTTGTAGAGCCGTGTCAGTTCTATTGTTTGACATAAAAAGCTCTCATATTTTTGTTTTTTCCTGCTAGTGTGCAGTGTCTTTCTGAAATGAGTCCCCTAACCCACATGGAAGCTCCTACACTCAGCCAGAATTGCCAGGGAAAATTCTGCTTGTGGGTCTTGCTCATAGGCTCAGAGAATATTTTAGGTCTCATCTTCCATCTTAGGTTTGATTTACTCTCCCTATTAGTTCTTACAATTTGGGATCTTTTGAATTTTTTATTATTAGGTTTCCTCCTTTCATTTTGCCCTCACCAAGGCTTTTTATTTGAGACAGCTTGGAAAGGTTTGAGCCCCATGCAGAGTCTCAAATGCTAATCTCCTTATATGTCTGGCACTGTGACTACATGGGTTAATTGGGAGCAACAATTTCTCTGGTACTGTGGATTCCTGAAAAGTCGGGAGGTGAATGAGGTTGTACATGCTCCGTCTTCAGAGGTGGAATAGGATGTATACGGCTACATGCATCTGAGGACCATAATGATCACTGCAATGTAATCCTTTTTAGGCAATGCTTACAAATGTCTATTCCTTCATTATTGTGTAACAGAGCAAACTCACTGCAAATGGCCCTGTCCCAGTATAGACTATGCTGTTTTGCTTGTTCTTCTAAGTTACTTTGACCACTGGTTATGCACTAAGATTTTGGCTATTCTATTTTCAAACAACAGTGGTCTGTTAGGTCTAACCATCAATTTAATGGCGCCAATGGCCATCAAAACAAAGAAAATTACACAGTCTTCCTTTTATAAAGGGGATCATTTTCATCTCATTGTGGTATGGGGCATAGCCTTTCCCCCCAACACTTCTGGAACCAAAATTCACACAAGAGGGTGAACCGAGAATATAAAGGTCATTTTACTTTTAATATCTTTGCTTCAATTATGAAAACTGTTTCCATAGCATTACTTTTATTTTCTTTTTTAAACATTTAGAGTACAGAAGGAACCAAGTAGGAAACTATGGCTTTCTAGAAAGAGAATGAGAGTAATACTAGTGGTGGTGATAAATGTGCATGCAGCAAAGACAGACACAGCAGTATGAGGGAGACAGAAAACTTTAATATTCTTGTGTCTATATGAAGCTTTCATTTGGCGACTTTAAAGTATTTTAGAGCAACACCTTTATGGAAAAAAGAGATAGGCAACATGAAAGGAAAACGCCTTCATAAAAATAAAAATATAAAATGTCACTTGATTCTACTGAATATTTCAAGGGGAAAAGTACACGATCAAACTGTGCCAATAGGACTTGGGTTTAACATTTTGTTATCTAAAATGAATGAACATTTCCAAGGACCTAATCAATATATTGAGGGGAAAAACTCTAATTGTATTCTAAAGAATGTATGAATATTTTGCTGTCATTTGTTGCTGAGTGGCATTTAACTAGAAATAAACTAAACTTGATTGAAAAATTAATTTTTATAACAAGGTGTTAGAGATAATATATTTAAAGTTTGAGTATACAGAATGAAGGTATTTAAATGACTTATCCTAATAACTGATGTAAAGATCACAATTTTCCTAAAATCAAAGCTCTTGCATAGCAATTTGAATTTTCTTGGTTCTTGTTATAGTTTATGCTCTTATTGTATGCTATGGATCCATTTAAATCTATCTAATCTATTGTGTATCTTTCTGAGATAAGATGAACAGATGCTTTTAATTACTGAGAAAAAGGTAAATCCTTTTTCCTCCAAAGAGTATCTCCTATCAATTCTTGTTTTTTGTTTGTTTGTTTGTTTGATAATAGGAATCAAACCCAGGGGCGCTAAACCTCTAAGCTATACCCCCAGCCCTTTATATTTTGAAATAGGGCCTCGCTAAGTTGCTGATTGTACAACTGAGTTGCTGAGGTTAGCCTCAAACCTGTGATCCTCCTGTCTCAACCTTCCAAGTACTAGGATTGCAGGCTTACACCACCAGCAAGGCTCCTATTAATTCTTTCAGAGTCTTTCCTTTCAACTTTAAAATATTTACTTATTTAGATACCTCTCTCTTTTATCCTTTCTACTGCATTTATTTAAAAAAAAAGAGAGAGGCTGATCCTACATTTCAAGACTAACTCCTTTACCTGGGGCTTCTAATCTTTCCTTTTTCATTGCTTCAGGAACTTTGAATAATTAACTACTACTCCCTCTCTGGCAACTCAGCTTTCTACTCCCTCTCTTCCTTTTATCCTTAAGCTTTTACAGCTCTTCAGATCCTAAAAGGGGTACACACATTTCTTCCTCATCACAAATGCTATGAAGCCATCTGTGTTAGCCCTACCTTCTCACCATCTGGTTCCAGAGCTCGAATGTGTTCTTTGACTCACACACACCTGCTTTCCAAGGGTGTATGCTCTGTTCTCACCTTCATCCAACTTCTCTGCAGAAGATAGGAGCTCTGTCAATTTTAGAACTTGACCTCTGGAGCCAGAATGCCTGGACGCTCATCCTGATTCCAATGTTATTATCTATTATTATCTAGGTATATTTGGGCAATTTATTAAATCTTTCATCTTGCTTCTGTTTCTTCAACTGTGAAATGGGAATTCTAATTTTATATATACCCCAGAGGAATTGTGTTTTTGAAATGTATCCTTAAGTATAGATAGTATGGTCTAGGACTGGAAGGAACTATGTAAGATTTTTCTCTTTAACCATCACCCATTCTTTATTGTAGCTTCTCCTTAGGCTTCTATTAAACTGTGCTATTATGTTTGATCTCTTGCCTCTCTAGTTAGTCCGTTTCAACTGTAGGCCCCTTTCTCTTCACATGACTGGCTCACTGTGGTGCATTTGGAGTTGGCCTTTTCTTTCTCATCTGTGCTGGTATTTACTCAAAGATCCCTGTCCTCTGGGTGACCTCTACTTACAGGACTCCCTAAGCAAGATGACCAGCAGGACCTCTGTCCTATGATCCAATCTAGAAATTCCAAGTTGTCTCTGGACATTTCATTCTAAGTATTTGGGTCACCAGTACTGTATTTTCAACATGACTTTAGCTTCTCCCATGCCTTCTTCTCAAATCCTTGAGAAGAAGGCCTCTATGTTGGATTTGGTTTCTGTGTTGCCACTTGTGTCTTTTTCATTAAAAAAAGGAATCTATTTAGAATTATTTCACCCAAATTATATTTAAATTTGTAATAACCATGTCTGTACTCTATTTTTTTTTTTTTTTTGGTACTAGAGTTTGAACCCAAAGGCATTCATCTCTGAGCCACACCCCAGGTGTATTTTATTTTTTATTTTGAAACAGGATCTCGCTAAATTGCTGATGTACCTTGTTGCCAAATCAAAATCATATGAGAATTTTATTAAATATTCGACCTAATTAAGATCAGGAAAATTTGAATTTTTGGAGGCTTGGGAATTTCCATTTTTTCAACCTCTGCAGTTGATTCTAATACATACTAAAGTGGGAAACTCATAATCTTGCATAGTGGATAGAATACTATTGACAAAAGAATGATGCAGAATGAATAAATAATCTGATGTTAAGATTTAAAATTAAATATACAAACTGAAAATAAATTAAAGAGGAAAAGAAAAATTTCGTGTCTGTGCATGGTAAAAGATCCAAAGATCTTTTCTCCCAAGGGCACAAATGTATACACAAATAATCTGTGTATTGAATAACTTGGGTTGGAGACAGGAGAAATAAATATTGTTTTTAAGTATAAAATTAATTTATTTTAATGTTTCAAATTAATTATTGATCATAGGGAAGATCATTTTTTAACTTAGTCTCTGAGTGATATTGAAAATCCAGTTAAAACTGAAGAATGAAAACAGTTCACTTAAATAGAATCTCACAGATATGGTCAAACCATCAGTTTGTGGACCTTCTCACATGATTTTAGGACATTTTATTTACTTGTGTTTGAGAAATTATTCTCTATGAGTTTTTTACGCTTTCACAAGCCATGTGAACAAAGACTGGCAGCATTTGTACTGAACTATTTTTTCAAGAATATTTGTGTTGTGAACAATCATAGAAATAGGAAGTGGTGTCTCCTTCTGAGGCAGAGGACAGGTTTTCTTGCTACCTAGGAAAATTAAGATAATGTCTTCATTCAGGGCAAAGTTTGAGCAAGTTTGCTTGCAGTCCATTATAAAAGATTGGGGTTTGCTATGCAGAAAACCCTTTTCCTGCCTAGTATCTTTCTGGGCCTTCTGATTATGTCATGAGACATAGAGATCATGAGAAACTGATTTGAACATGAAGTTCATGCATCTTTTGTGGCATGAGCGATAAAGCATTTGTTGACCTAGGAGTCTTGTATCTTCTGCCAGAATCCTTAAAATAATAATAATGTAACTTGTCAGATTATAAAAAGAGCAAAACCTCAGATCTTTTGTGATTAGCACTGCTTTTCCAAAGTTACTGCAAAATAAAAGAATCAAGGCACATAGATGTTTGTTTCTTCTCTTTATATTTTACATTTGAGCTTTTATAATAGATGCCTAAGTAGTCTCCCTTTAGTATGTATTAGCTCAAAAAACATTTGCTGGGTTCCAGTCTTCTAACAAATACTTTTCTAGGTCCCAGAAGTCCAAAGATAAATAAAACATGATTCTTGACCCTGAGATGTTTCCAATGAATGCAAGACAGATACATAAGCATATGAGATCCACAAACAGTATTTTTTTATAGCATGGAATGTGTGTCATGGGAATATTCAAAGGATGCTCTGTGAGCACACAGAGGTACACCTGTCTCAGCCTATTGCAGGAGGCCCAGAGAATATACATGAAGGAGATGGTCATTGAATGAGGATATTGAGTTTGATATATGAAGACAAGTGAAAAGAACAAAACAAGTGTTTCAGATATAAGAAAACATCATCCAATATAAAAAAATAGCACAATGCTATTTTTTTAATCAAGGGATTAAAGATGAAGTGGTGTTACAAAAGTGTGAAGGTCATTGTGTGTGGAGTGATAGGAACTTGAAGCTGGAGCTTGCTTGTATGCCTTAAACTCAAGAAACTCACAGCTAATAAAACAAATAACCCAATCAAAAAATGGGCAAAGGGTCTAAGTAGACACTTCACAAAAGAAGAAATACAAATGGCCAATAAATGGATGAGGAAATGTTCAACATCATTAGCAATCAGAGAGATGCAAATCAAAACTACCTTGAGATTTCACCTAACCTCAATTAGAAGGGCAATCATCAAAACCACAAACAACAACAAATGTTGGCAAGGGTGTGGAAAAGTGGGAACTCTAATACATTGTTGGTGGGATTGCAGATTAGTGCAACCACTTTGGAAAACAGTACGGAAGATCCTCAGACAAATGGGAATGAATCTACCATATGATTCAGCAACACCACTTCTGGGTATCTTCCCAAAAGAATGGAAACCAAACTATCAGATTGATACATGTGTATTTATGTTTATAAACACACAATTTACAATTGCCAAACTATGGAACCAGCCAAGATGTCCATTAATAGATGAATGGATTACAAAACTATGGAATATGCACACAATAGAATTTTACTCAGCCATAAAGAAGAACAAAATCATGGAAAACATTATGCTAAGGGAGATTAGTTAGTCACAAAAAGTAAAAAAAAAATCTTATGTTCTCCCTAATATGAGGAAGCTAGGGAAAAAGTGAGACGTAAGAGGGACTCCAAATGAAGGAGAAACCGTAGATGAGCAAAGAAGGTGACTTAACTGAAGGTGATGGGGGGGGTACCCTAATGTGCATGATGTACTTTCACAAACATCAAAGTCAGTCACTAAACTGAACTTGAGAAGGAGGGATGTGGAGGAACTGGGGCAGGAATTGGGGAAGGGTTAAATGAGAGATGTGTGCATGTATGCCTTTACCAGCTTGTACCTAACAAAGATGAATGATTACAATGCACCAATAAAATTTTTAAAAACTCAAACTTTATCTTTTATGTTAGTTGTTTTATTTTTAATTATATGTCTGCTTAGTAAAACTTAAAAATAGGCACCTTTTATACATCTCTAAATATTTATAAATTTCCTATATATTGTGTCCTAATTAAATATTATTGATTTATTTCATTTTGTAGGACAAAATAAAAATACTTTTTAAATATTTTCTCCCACATCCCAATTGATTTTTTCCCATTCTTCTTGAGGACAGTTATGCTGTTGACAGATTTGAGGCTCTCCCTATGAAAGTTCATTCTCCAGTATTTTGGGCGTATAGAAAGTAGCCTAGAGGGCTTCAGAGTCAGAAAAATCCTCCATGCTGCCATTTGCAAATCAGTCAGGAGTGTACCAATGTGGTAAGACTAGATATAGAAACTTATAAATCTGTCAAGGAATAAGCAAATAAGGAAATAAGGGGGAATGCTAACTTACTAATCTTATTTTTACCACTATTTCTTTAAAAATTTAGCTTATCCTTTTTTCTATCATATATTTGCAATAGATTATGAAAATTTTATAGCATGGATAAATTCAAATCACATGTTTACTATCACTAGAATGTACCATACTTTTTATCTCTATGCTATTCCTCTTTCTTTAATTTGTCTGTGTGTGAAACCTGGTAAGTCATAATCTGTCTCAAATGATATTAATAGAGACTTTTCAAAACTTCAGTAGAAATTAATCACTCCTTACTGGGCACTCTTGAAAACTTTTGTCTATACTTCTGTTATGCCATCTTATTATGTTATAATTTTTAATCCATTTCTTAAAAATTGTGAACATCTCTAAGGTCTGAATTGTGTCTTACTTTTACTTATTTTGAAATTGTCAGTTGATAAATATTTGCTTACATAATAAGCTGGTATATAAATTGACACACAACTATGATTTCCTGGCAATTATGAAAGTTAATCTTGACTTTGGAAAACTAATAAATGCTTCATATTTTTCAATGTACTTTTGAAAATTTCCTAATAACTATTCTGTAGGTACAAAGCATTCTTCATATATTACATATTAATAATTTACTATTTTAATTTGTAGTTACATATAACATCAATTATATTTTATCAAATTAGTATTATTTTGAAAAAAATTCCTAAAAGAATATTATTTGAATCTCCAATAAATATTATAGTGCCCTTGGGCAGAAAACATTAATGATGTAAAGTTTAAAGATGTTATCTTTTACTCTAAAGACTAGGAATTTCTTATATAAAAAATATAAGCCAGATATGGTCATTCATACCTGTAATCCCAATACTTGGGAAGCTAAAACAGAAGAATCACACTTTAGAAACCAGCCTCAGAAATTTAGAGAGACTGTCAGCAAATTAAGGAGACTCTGTTTCAAAAGAAAATAATAAAATAGGGCTGGAGATACAGCTCAGAAATAGAAAACCTCTGGGTTCAATCCCTAGTACCATACACACACACACACACACACACACACACACACACACACACACACAAAAGGTAAGAAAAACTTCATAGCTTAAGAGCATCCACTTAAAACTATAAGATAGAGCAAGTTATTCTAGCATTTAATCTCTTATATGAATAGCAAAATGATATAAATGGGAAACTTGGAATATTTGTGAATAATGTATGAAGAGATAGCTTCTGTTTGCTCTCTGTTTTCTGTTAAAACTTTTGCTTTACTCCGTATATCTGACTGTAAAATTCTTTAAAATTCTGTATAATTTAGAAAGCAAATCCAATGTATGTGTAACTGAATTTCCCTTGAGATAATTTATTATAGAAGATATTCCACTGACAAGTTTCCTGCAGCCCATAAGGTACTCAGAGCATTCTGATAAGTTATAAGAATAATAAAAAAAAAGTCATTGGGGCTACATTGTCATAATTAAAGTTCTTGGGCAATTTTGCCAATATCCAAAACCACCTTTAGTTTGCCTTTTGTGGTAGTATTTATCATTTCTAAAAAGAAATACCAAGCCCTCTTTTCTATGCTACAATTAGTCAAGGTTCATGGTCAAAATAGATTGTTCCCAGAATTACCACAAATGCTCTTTGGGCAGCAGCAGAACTACACTGGTGCACTTATTTATTTTTGTGTTTAATATATAACTTTACCCACCTCCAGGCAGAACTGCATGTGCTGGTCTTGGTTTTGATGAATGAGGTGTGGCGCACAGATGGAAAGAAGGTAAATATCTCCCCCAAACAGACCTCTGCGTTCATAAATTATTTATAAAATACTTTGATGTGCTGTGGCAGTGGTCAAAGCCAGTTTCTCATGTGGAGACAAGAGCTCTTTAATCACACTCTTTTCCTCTACAGAAAAAGATTGGCATTTAACAGAGAGCTATAAGCCAAGAACAGGATGGGAGTATGACTGTAAACGTGAATCTCTGATTAGACGAGGAGTCGCTTATCATTTATAGACCTTGAGAGCTGACTGCCAATTTCATGAGCCTATAAATGATATCTTAAATATATCTATTATTTTCTCCATAATATCCCAAAATAGTTTCAATTTACTACCAACATTTTATAGATCTTTTTAGCAAGTAGAAAATGAGCACACACTATTTCTGTACTCCATAATCAGAAAACTATCACCAATTTCTTAGGACAAAAATAAATAAACTTAGAAATTTTAGTGCTAGTCCAGTAGTTGCAATTTATCAATGACTTTTTTTGTGTGTGTGATCCTGGGGACTGAACCCAGAGACATTCTATCTCTGAGTTACACCCCAGCATTTCTATTTTTTTTACTTTTTAAAAAAGTTTTGCTAAGTTACTGGGTGTCTGGCTAAGCTGCTAAGGCTGGCCTTGAACCTGTGATCCTCCTATCTCAGCCTCTCAAGTTCTGAGATTACAAGCCATGGGCCACCACATCTGGCTTCAATGACTTTTATTATTAGTGCAGAGTAATTGCACAAATTACTGGGATTCACTGTGATATTTCCATACATACATACATTGTGCATTGATCATATTCATCTGCCCTTCTTCAACCCTTGTCCTCCAGCCCCTTCTCAGTCCCTAATATCCACTTTTCTACTTTCAGTTCACTTCCTTTTTTTATCTCTTGCTCTTACCTTTCACATGTGAAAGAAAACTAAAGATAGGTTGTCTTTCTGTGTCTCTTTTTTTTTTTTTGACATGATACCCTCCACTTCCATTAATTTTACTGTAAATGACAGGATTTCATTTTTCATCATGGCTGAATAATACGCCACTGTGTATATATACACCATATTTTCTTTTTCTATTCATCAGTTGACAGGCATCTAGGCTGATTCTACATTTTAGCTTTAGAGAATAGTATGTCGATAAACACGAATTTTCAGGTATCTCTTTTGTATGCTGATTTCGTTTTCTTTGGAGATAGACTCAGGACTGGGATAGCTGGATCATATGGTAGTTCTATTTTAAGTTTTTAAAGAGCCTTCAGGAACCTCCATACTATTTTCTATAGGGCTGCAATAATTTACATTCCTACCAACAGTGTACAAGTGATCCTGTTTTCTACATATCTTTACCAGTATTTGTTACTTTTTGCATTTTTAAGAATAGCCATTCTAACTGGAATTAAATGGCACCTCATTGTAATTTTGATTTGCATTTCCTTGGTGGTTAATGATATTGAGCGTTATTTTCATATATTTATTGGCCATTTGTATTTCCTCTTTTAATTACTATCTATTAAGATAATTTTCTCCTTTTTAATTGGAATTTTTATATTTTGTGATTAAGTTTTCTGAGTTCTTTATTCTGCATATTAACTGTCATATGAACAGCTGGCAAGTATTTTATTACATCCTATAGGATGTCTCTTCACCCTGTTGCTTCTTTCCTCTGCTGGGAAGAGACATTTTGTTTGATGTAATCCTGTTCGTCAGTTTTTGCTTTTTTTCACTATGCTTTTGGATTCCCATCTAGAAAATCATTGCTTGTACCAGTATCTTGAAGTGTTCCCCTAAGTTTTCCCCTAGTAGTTTCAGATCTTACATTAAGGTCTTCGATCTATTTTTAGTTGATTTTTGTAATAGGATTAGAGATACGGATCAAGGTTCAATCTTTCACCTCCCCTAATTCCGCAGGGTCAGGTAACAAGAAAACTAGGGACAGTCCCTGTGCCCCAGAGACCACTGAAATTATTCAAATTAGCTGATCCTAACCCTACTTAACCTGCTGATCCTGCCTCTCTCATTTTCTTCCACCAACACCATAATAAAATATCTCCCTTGCAGTACCTCTCTCTACCTGCAACCAGCTTTGGCTATTTCTCTCCTGTGGCTCTGTGTGGCATGCCAGCATGCCTTCTCTTCTTGGAAATGCACTAAGAAACTACCCTTTTAATTGCAATCTTGTGACCTGCTAGACTCACCAGACCTGAATAAAAATAAAGTCTACAATAAAATTATAAAATAGTGACTAAATGACTCTCATCGCTTCTCTGTCTTCACCTGGCCTTTTCTGTATGCCTTTCCTGTGGCTCTTCTAAGGAAACTTATCCTTGGATTTAGGAACCACCCAGATAATTCAAGATGATCTCATCTCAAGATTCTTAATTATATATCTACTGATTTTTTTTTTTTTTTTTTTTTTTTAAATAAGGCCTCGATTCCTGGAAAAGACATGGTCCTACTGCTCTGGGGATCAGTACTCATCCTACTGTAGAAGGAGTACCATGTGTTCAGGTCTTGGGACTTGGAGAAGAGGTTTCCCTTTTACATTTTACCTTTGCAAGTCTTTTCTTGCCATGTAACTACACAATTGAGTGTGGGCTGAGAGGGAAGTCACCTGGGCTTTGTTTTGCCATCATCACAGAACTTGATTTAGACAGACAGCAGAACCTCAATACTCTTTTGTTCCCCTCAGGTTGAGCTCAACACATGAAATGGTCTATAAACAGAAACTGGGTTAATTTTTCTTGGAATGTATCTTTGGCTTCTCTTTCTTGGACTTTTGAGAGCTTAGGCTGTGTCAACTACTGTCGGTACCCTCTCAACCTTCAGCGTTACCAAGGACACCCCTGTCTTCTTCTTGTGGCAATGTGGCTGCCTGAGGACTTTCCCCCACAAGGATATAGTCAGCAGCCCAACATGGCAGGCTAGAAGTGCCAGTGAGATACAACCTAGGCAGCCTCTCAACCAACGTGGAATGAAAATTAGCAGATTAATACTCCCAGATCCATATCCCATTGGTGGAACAAATTTGAGATAGATTCAAAACAGTTTTTCAGAGGTTCCCAGGAGAACTGAGGCCAGTTTCTTTCAACAGCAACCTGGTTATTATCATGCTATGCATTTGCTTCTTCAGAAAATTTTCACATTTTTTTCAATGCATCATGGGATCATCTCCCAAATAAGAAACTTGTACTATAATTCTTGTCTTGGGGTCTACTTCCTAGAAAAACCTAGAGATCCTCAGAATGGTATTCCAGGGATTAGATCACTAGCCAGCTGTATGACAATGAAGATCTCTTTGTTAGCTGTCATTTAAATGTTGATAATCCCTGGTGTCCCATGGCATCATGATTTCTAAGATTCTTAACTGTAATGGACAGGAAGAGAGACAGGTGGCAGCTTTTCTACAGGTTAATGCATTAGTTTGGCACTTGGATGTATAAGGGTGAAGTGTAATTATAAGCACTGTGGAATCCTCTACTTCATTTCAACAGTCAATAGAGCCCTGCCCTGAATAGATTCTTCTGCATGGAGAGGGCATAATATGAAAAAGGTCAGATCCAGATTTTAAGAATGGTTACATGACAAAAGAGGTGGTATATTGGTTATTTACAGTTGCTATATCAAATTACCACAAACCAAGTACATTAAAATGAATTTATTGTTTCACAGTTCTGGAAGTCAGAATTCAAAACTAAGGCTCCAGCAGGACCAAGCTGTGCTTCCTTCAGCTTCTGGTAGCAGTGGCATTTCTTGGCTTGTGGCTGCATCACTTAAATCTCTGCGTCCATCTTCACATGGCTTCTCCTCTTCCATCTTCTCTTCCATGTGTCTCTAATAGATATACATTTTAGAGTATGCAGGAGCCATCTGGAGAATTCAAGATGATCTCATCTTGAGATTCTTAGTTGTATCTGCAAAGACTCTTTTTATAGGTAATATTGCATTCATGGGTTTTAGGGACTAGGACATGGGGGTATTAAACTCACTAAGAGCTAAATTTACAGTCTTCAAAGGGCTTCTACATAAAGTGAGGTCCTTCATTAAAAAAAGAAGAGTTCTGAGATGTGGATTAGGAACATATTGATGGGAAGCTACAACAAATTCTGTCCGGTGGAAGTGACTCCTCCCCCACCAGGTTCATCCATGCCCCCTTGCCCTGAAGATGATGCAAAACTTCTCTTGGTTCCTTGCATGAAAATAAGTCTAAGTGGCCTGTTGCAGATGTCTCTGTGACTGCTGTCTTCTGTTTATTTCTTGCTCTATGAATTTATATAATTTTATATTGTTTTTATTTTCTTGAATAGTTTTTTAAAAATTTCTTCAAGCCGGGCGTGGTGGCGCATGCTTGTAATCCCAGCATTTGGGAGGCTGAGAACAGAACAGAGGATCCGGGTTCGCGGCCAGCCTCAGCTACCTAGTGAGGCACTCTGCAACTTAGTGAGACTCCGTTTCAAAATAAAGAATAAAAAAAAATAGGGCTGGGGGAGGGTATAGCTCGGAGGTAGAATGCCTCTGAGTTCAATCCCCAGTACCGCAAAAAAAAAAAAAAAAAAAAAAAAATTTCTTCAATAAGGTAGCTAAATGGTTTACCTATTAACCCCCTCCCCCCAAAAAATACAGCCTTTGTAAACTATACTGAGATTCCATCTATCTCAATTAGAATGGCAATCCCCAAGAAGTCAAATAAATGCTGGTGAGGATGGGGAGAAATAGGAATGCTTCTACACTGTTGGTGGGATTACAAATTAGTCCAGACACTATGGAGATCAGTGTGGAGATTCCTCAAAAACCTGGGAATGGATCCCCTATACGATCCAGCTATATTACTCCTGGGTGTTTTTCAAAAGGTACTGAAATAAAAATATTATAGTAATATATTCATATCCATGTTTATAGCAGCTCTATTCTCAATAGCCAAATTATGGAACCAACCTAGTGTCCATCAACAGGTGAATGGATTACAGAATTATGGGATATCCACACAATGGAATTCTAATCACCAACAAAGAAGAACAAAATTATGCCATTTGTAGGAAAATGGATGGACTTGGAGAACATTATGTTAAGGAGATTAGCCAGTCACAGAAACGCTGCCCTTGCTTGCCAATGGCTTTCAGAATCTGCCTTCCTTTGCTGAAGATAATTCCTTGGGCAATGTGATTTTTTCTTTATACTATCTAGGATTGTTGTCTGTGTATTTTAGCAATTTAAAATTAAAATTATGTAGCCGGACGTGGTGGCGCACGCTTGTAATCCCAGCATTCAGGAGGCTGAGACCGGAGGATCTAGGTTCGCGGCCAGCCTCAGCTACCTAGTGAGGCACTCCGCAACTTAGTGAGACGCGGTTTCAAAATAAAGAATAAAAATAGGACTAGGGGTGTAGCTCGGAGGTAAAATGCCCCTGAGTTCAATCCCCAGTACCCCAAAAATAAATAAATTAATTAATTAAATTAAATTAAAATTATGTTTGTGAGATGTTTGTTTTCTCAATAGACATCTTTCCATGAAGTTGAAATAAAAAGTCCTTTGAAAAAATGACTTTATAAAGGCTCAAAGTCGACACCAAAATGCTAATTGCACAAAAATGTCTCTGTAGAGATTGATAGAGTGATCATGTTTTGTGAAAGTAAGAGAGGCAAATAAAAAGACATGCTAGCGATTCTAAAACTGTAGGTTACTGTAAATTATATTTATTGTTGCAATAATGATTGAAATGCTTAATAAAAAATAATATTAACAATTAATATTTTAGTAATACTTAATAATATATATCGTATCATCTCTTATATTTTGTAACCACTATATTATACACAAAATAGAGATCAAATGCTATTTCAAATAGCTCTTAACTTGTTGCATCTCTGTATTTTATATTATATTGCTATTGATTTGTATAATTATGTCTTGATATTATCTAGCATAGAGAAACAGTGTTATTCATTCTCTAGTAATAACTCCTCATTTATGTGTTACATTATAGATATTAGTAATATTAGAAACTTTAAAAATATGTTTTTATAATGTTTTTGGAGTTTTATTTCTTTAACCTCACTGCACATTTATTTATTTATTTATTTATTTATTTATTTTTATTGGTCATTGTAATTTTATAGCTGTGTTAGGTACAAGCTGGTAAAGGCATACATGCACACATCTCTCATTTAACCCTTCCCCACTTCTCTCCCCATTCCCTCTCTCTCCCTCCTTCTCAAGTTCACTATAGTGATTGACTTTGATATGTTTGTGAAAGTACATCATGTGCATTAGGGCGTTCCTCCCCCATCACCTTCAGTTAAGTCACCTTCTTTGCTCATCTAAGGTTTTTCCTTCTTTGTCTAGAGTCCCTCTTATGTCTCACTTTCTCCCTAGTTTCAGCATATTAGGGAGAGCATATGATTTTTTACTTTTTGTGACTGACTAATCTCCCTTAGCATAATGTTTTTCAGTTCCATCCATTTCCTTGCAAATGACATGATTTTGTTCTTCTTTATGGCGAAGTTTTAACAAAGGAATGTTTTTGGTATTTCTTTTACTTTGTGGAAAGCATTGATGTTGTTTTTGGTCTGAAATACAGTTTTATTTCTTTATGATCTGTGGATTCTTGAAGTAAAAAAGGGCATGTTATATTTTTAAGGTGCCAAGTCTGGTGTCTGTCAATTAGAAAATACTAGTTAAGTATGTTATTTAAGTATTTTATTAAGTCATTAAGTATGTCATTACATATTTTTGCTCTCTTCAGCATTCAGTCTGATAAAGGTGATTTAATTTCTCCTTATGCTAACGTGCTCCTGTGGTTTTCCTTATACACTACAGACTTGTTATTGTAAGAATGTTGACACAATGTTATTTATACTCTAAAATTCATAACTGATATATCTTCTTTGTGAATCACACACTTTTTCTTTTATCTGCTCTTTTTCATTACCACTATGCTTTTTCTTTCCAAATTCTTAAAAAAGCAAAACAAAGCAAAAATCAGTGATGCCACACTAATCACTTACCTTCCTCATTAGTCAGCTTAGAGATATAATTTTAATTTTATAGCACTTACATTCCATTGCTGCTCACATTTTTCACATTCAACTTACCCTGCAATTAAACAGAATGAGCACTCCTTCAGCTGCAACATTTCATATCATGTCAAAGTTTGGGTCACTGATGTTTGTCCAGTAGCCCTTCCCTTAGAAACAATGTTACTTTACGTGTGTGTGTGTGTTTGAGTGTGTGCCCGTGCGCCTGCGTGTGTCACTGGGGATTGAACCCAGGGGTGTTCTACCTTGGAGCTACATCCCCAGCCCTATTTTATTTTCATTTTGAAACAGGGTCTCACTAGGTTGATGAAAGTCTCAATCTTCCTGTCTCAGCCTTCCAAATACTGGGATTATAAGCATATGGAACATTGAGAATCAGTTTGTGTTGCTTTTATACTTGAATAAAAGTATGATTTGGTATAAAACTCCTGGGTTGCACTTTCTTGTTGCAAGAATTTCATGGATGTCATCTCCCCTAGTGTTGAATACTGTTAGACCACTGTCCTGTGATTAATGATCAACTTACCCATCAGACACACATGAATGGGCTTTAATCTGATACACATCTTGTTAGCATTGCATAAGGCTATGGACTAACAGACAAGCTAGTAGATCAGCTTCATCTCATTGAGATTTCCAACAGCAACTTTTGTCCTCTCAACTATTTGAGGCATGAATAGTCATCACAAATAAGAGTCAAAGTCATTTGGGGCCACTTCAGTATCGATTTCCCACAAGTTCTTTCTTTCAATCCTTCCTTCTTTCCTTCCTCCTTTCTTCTTTCCTCCCTCCCTCCTACCCTTCCTTCCTTCCTTCCTTCCTTCCTTCCTTCCTTCCTTCCTTCCTTCCTTCCTTCCTCCCTCCCTCCCTCCCTCCCTTCCTTCCTTCCTTTTTTGGTGCGGTGTGATGTGGTGTGTGTGTGTGTGTGTGTGTGTGTGTGTGTGTGTGTGTGTGAGCGAGAGAGAGAGACACACACAGAGACAGAGAGACAGAGATAGAGACACTGGGGATTGAACCCAGGGGCATTCTACCTCTGAGTTACACCCCCAGCCCTATTTTATTTTTTATTTTGAGACAAGGTCCCACTAGGTTGCTGAAGGTCTCACTAAATTACTGAGGCTGGTCTTTAACCTATGACCTTCCTGTCTCAGTCTCCCAAGCAAGTAAGATTATGGGTGTGCACCACTATGCCCAGCTAACATCAACACTTAATTAACTCAGGGTACTGCTGAGTAGTTCCAATGGTCAGGGTTGGATCCGTGTGGTCTCACCTAGGCTTGCTCATGTGTCTGTGCTTGGCTGGCAGGATGACAGAGGCTTGGTCTGGTACTTGGCTCCAGCTCCCCATCAGCTCATGAGTAATGATGGCTAGGTCACGAGTGCCATCATCCAGTAGACAGGATGTCCTCGCTCACATTGCTGTTCAGAGTTCCCCTGGCATCAAGAGAGAGTCCCAGCCTCTGCTTTGGTCACATTGGCTAGCATCCTATTAGCCAGAATAAGTCACATAGCTGAGTCCCAAATCAAAGTAGGAGAACATCTGAAAATTACCACACCAAAAAAACTGTAGTGTAATAAGACAGACAGACCTTGGAGTCCTTTTCAGCAGGACCTAATAACTTTCTTTTTTATTTTTTATTTTTATTTATGTATTTATTTATGTACTTTATTTATTTATTAAGTATGTATGTATGTATGTATGTATGTATATATGTATGTATGTATGTATGTGTGGTACTAGGGATGGAACCTGGGGACATTCTACATCCGAGTTATGCCCCCAGCCCTATTTTCTTCTTTGATTTTTTAAACAGGGTATCACTAAGTTGCCAAGGACCTCTCTAAGTTGCCGAGGCCAGTCACAAACCCGCCATCTTCCTGTGTCAGCCTCCCAAGCACTGGGATTACAAGCATGCACCATCACACCTGGCTAACTTTCTTTTTTAAATATATATGTACTTTTATTGGTGCATTGTAATCTCACATCATAATGTAGTTCAGAGTGATAGTTACATACATTCACACAGCACTTGGTGGGCTTTCCCTGCTTCCTCTCTGCTCCTTCCCCTTCCCTATACAGGATATTGAGATCAGCATTGGTAATTTCACATATGTGCATAGCATCAATAGAAGTGTTTCCTTTATTAATCCCTCCCTCCACCCCCGACACACACATCCTCGACCATTTTCCTTGTTCCAGTGGGGTTTCTCCTTCATTATCTAAAGCCCACTTTGTATCCTGATTATGCCCTAGCTCTCCTCCCTCTCTCATATACTCTGCATATGAGAGAAAACATATGACCCTTCACTTTCTGTGACTGGCTAATCTCACTTAGCGTAATGTTCTCCAAGGACGTAAAAACTTTTGATTACTGTGGTGAAAGTGAAGCCACTCAATTTCCCAATCCTCCTCCCACTCCCACACTCCTCAATGAGCCAGCCATGCCTACCAGGACTCTCATTAACTTCAGGAGTTACTGAGTTTACTAGGATAGGTGCCCAGCACTGACTATTCTCAGTTACTTTTTCTTGGGATATGGTGTCCACTTTTAGTATCTTTAATGCAGATCTTCTTTTATTCAATGACTATTTTCATTGACTCTATCTTTAAAAGTGTATTCTGTTCCCTGATTTAATTTATTCTTTAAGATGAGATTTATATAGGCTGAATCGCTACCCATTTTTCATATTCATTATTTTCTCTTTAATCTTCCATTTACTCTACATTTTTCCCACTTCTCATTTCTTTTTTCAATATTCCATATGTATATGTATATATGTATTTTTTTAATACTCCTTAACATTTATACATATATGTTAACATATATACACACATATATGGTGGTATTCGGGATTGAACCCTGGGGATGTTCTACTGCTGAGCTAGCTATACCAAAAGCCCTTTATATTTTGAAACAGGGTCTCACTAAGTTGTTGAGGCTGGCCTTGAACCTGCAATTTTCCTGTCTCAGCTTCCCAAGTACTGAGATAACAGGTGTTCACCATCACACCAAGCTATTCCTTGTTCAGATTTTATGGCCTTCTTTTTCACATTTTGCCTCTTTTGACTCAGTATGGTGCTTGATTCATTATGTCGATTGTTAATTAGTGATAAAATGTTGGGTCTCAATTTTCAGCTGCTCTGTAGCTACGCTATCTTTTTCCTGGTGAACTTTCTCTACTAACCATTTATTTTCTGCTGTTGTGCTTTGCTCCTCGTATGTGATTGTTAAATAAGCCATTGATAATAAATTCTGATTACTCACTTCTGAATATGTTTCATTTTTCCCGGACTAGTTCTTTGCTGTAGGCAGAGGAGCCAGAGCTGTGATTAAGGCACGAAGACGTGTAGAACTATGTCCAAGTTCAGGCAGCTATTCCTCTGCTCCAGCTCCTGTGTGTTTGGTGACAATGCAGGACAGTTCCCTGGGTCCCCAGCTGCTTCAGGGATAATCAGCTTCTGGCAAAAATTGTTTGTGTGAATCCATGTTTAGCCTTCCTGTTTGTAGAATCTAATTCAATACCAGAGAAAGTTGGTAAGTCTTCTCTGCCTACCCTTCCACCAGCGCAAGCCAGGAATTTCCACTTCTCCTTCAGCATGTCTCCCTGTCCCCCACACTGGAAAATGATTGCTTGCTGAACTTGCTGAGGTCTGTGGCCTTGGACTCAGCTCTCTGTTTCTTCCCATAAGCAGCGCTGCTCACTTTGCACCAGGCTTGCAGCCCTCCTCTCTTTTGTGGTTTGGTGTTTCAACTCACTACTGTTTTCAATAAAAATGTTTGAAATTCTGTGGGTTATTTTGGGGAAATGATATCTTTATATCATCTTCAAAGTACAAATATACCACTTTGTCTCTCCATGTCCCTGGTCTAGCTTCTTCTTTCAATCTTTCCTTTTGGGGAATGGGTAGAGGATAGTGTTAGAATTGTATTTTCCAAGAGCCCTTTCTATTTCTCCTTTCTTCCCTCCTTATCATTCTGTGTATGTATGCATGCATATTTATAACATACAGGTATAGAATTATGTGCAAAACTTAAATATACAGTTTAGTAAGTAGTTATGAAGCCAAATCTACATAACTACACAGTTGAAAAAGCTAAGTCTAGACGGAACTCAGATTACTATGGTTCAAATTGATTTTTTAACTTTATTATAGTATGAAAGTGTACTGACTCAACCATTTTACTTTCTACTTTCTACATGTTATTCAATATATTACATGAGATTCAATAATTTATTATAAAATATATTTTATGATAGCTAATGTGATGGCTCTGACCATATTTAAGATAGATTAGGTAACCTATGATGTTTGGTAGTTTAGGTGAACTAAATGCATTTTGACTAATGATATTTTAAGCTCATTATGGGCTTATTATGGCACAATCCCATCATAAGTCACAGAGCATCTGTGTTGTCAACACATCAACAGTCTCCTAGGTGATTCTCCCTCCCCCCAATTAAACCACTCTGCTAATGCTCCCATCCCAAGTATTTGCCTTTTCTGTATTTTTCTGGAGGGAAGAGGGTACAAAGGATTGAACTCATGGGCAAACTAAAACCTTAGCTTTTTATTTTTTGTTTGAAACAGAGTCTCATTAAGTTGCTGAGTTGTTGAGGCTGGCCTAAAATTTGCGATTCTCTTGTCTCAGCTTCCTACATAATGGGATTACAGGCAGGTGTCATCATGCTTACTTGCCTTTTAGGAATATAGTATAATCATTTCCCAATTTAGTTTATAATTTTGCTACCTACATTTAATTACTATAAAAGACTGATTTCATTATCTTATTATTTTAGGTATTATATCTCTAATTTTTTATTTGTAATTTTCTGTATATGTGTGTGTGTGCTAAAATGAGATATTAAAAGTTGTCAGGTTCCAGGGTGGTAATCTTGAACATTTATTTTAGTAGTGAAGCTAAATGTTAACATTTCACTATATCTTTAGAAGATTTAATTCATGCCCCCCATCAATGTAGAGATAGAATTGATATTCCCAGTGATATCACTGATACATTATAGATGCATATGCTTTCAAAGAAAAAAAGAAGGTACAAAACTGTGTTTAGAAAACTTATTCAAAAACATTATTCTCCCAACTTTATAGGCTCAGTGTCTTAGCATCCCTGGGATTTACTCATTATGCGTTTCTTCTTTCTTCCTAAAGCCTTTGTTTTACTATCCCACTTTACTGCTTTCAATTAATGAAATCCAATTCCAAAACCAAGAACTCCTGAGGCGTTGGCCGGCAGCACTCCCCTTCCTACCACCATCCTCTCTGTTGATCAACCTCTCTTTATGGGGACATCACAGGTTAAGGTTATTAACCTCACATAATGTTTCCTTCTTCCCTCCATTGGACTCATTTTGTCCAGGGTGGGTAATTCAAATGTAAATTGTTTTGTTCACAAAATCCCCAACTCCTTGTTCACTGAATGCCCTGGAATCTGCTCTTTGCAGTCATCAGTTCTCTCTACTTTGACCTCTTTGAGTCTAATGGCAACTACCTCTGCCATGTTAGGACACCCCCTGCAGCCTTTGGATCTGAACTTCAAGGAGGTCAGTGAAAGAGCCTTTTGTATTCTTTGTTTGGCTGCCTCTGAATCTCCTAATTATTTTAAAAGTAGAGGAGAATGGTAGGTCTGAAAGTACAGAAACTATTTTTCTCTGGCTTGATTTTGGAAATATCTTTTCCTAAACAAAGCAGAGTTCTACCACTATAAGCATTCCTGCCTGGAGAACATCTTAGGAGATGCTATGTTGTTGTAGATTCTTGGGTTTAAACATGGGCCCCACTTCTCACCAGCTGTATAATCTTAGGAAGGTAAGTATTTCTCTTTATTTTTTTGTCTGTAAGATAGGGATCCCATCTCCAAATTCTTGGTAGATAAGAAGCATGCCCCCCAAAAACCTGATAATTTTTATCATCTGTGTAGATGTTACAGTTTGTTGGGATATTTTAGGATTGTGTACTCTATAATTCTGTACTGCTTTCATACATTTAATTTGATCTAGCTTCTTTAGTATACTGAGAAAAAAATTTTTCAGTGCTTAGATATTTTTCAGCTGTTTTGGCACTGAAGGAAGAAAAATAAACACTTTAGATTTTTAAAAATAATTAGCTCATTTGTTCTTCCTGTTTACTTTCAGTAACTGAGGGGATACCTCACATTCTTGACTCCCAATAACCACATGATACATCATTATGTTTAAGGTAGGAGAGAGAAGATAGGGATTCCTGTTTGGCTGTTTTCCAATATTTCAAGGCATCAATCCTTGTATAAAACCTTGAAGTGTTTCAGCTAGTGTTGAATATTGGATTCTGGTTCATCAACAAGATCATATTCCACTTTAAGGCTTCATCTTCCAATTTCAGTGTTTAGGATGCCAAGTGAAATCTATAAATCCCTGTTCAGGGTGTAATAAGACTGAAGATCACCCTTTACCAGATGAATTATCATGATTGTCATAATATTTTGAGAAGCCAACAGTCAACATAAAAGCAGTACGGGCAGGTGTAGGTATATGTATGAATCTAACTTTAGATGCCATTTAAGGCATTCTCTGGAAAACTTTTCTCCCCTTGAGATTAAAAGATATATTATTTATTTATTTTTAAGAAATGAAATAATATATCTTAGAGCCATGACATTTTTAAACAGAAATATCTTTAAGAAAATATTTCTTCTGTTTCTCCAAAATAATTTTTAATCTTTGGAATCAGATAAAGTGATTATTTTTTATTATTTTTAAACCTTATATTTGTCTTTGGTGGATCTATATTTTAAAATATATATTAAAACTTGAAAGCATCCTTTATTTAAATAATTAAATTGCCTTTTTAAAATGAAAATTTGCTGCAGTTGATGTTCTGATGTGATATATTTTGCTGATTTCTATTAGTAGTATTGAATATTTTCTAAACTTATAAGTAGTCTACACAAACTCCTCTGGGATAGTTCTATTTTTCATTGTTGTTGTCATCATGCTACATATTTGCTTCCCTGTCTTCTTCAAAAGAGCTTGCTAGATCTTGCTATGCTGTAAGATTTATTGTCTTTGAACTGCCACTTATTCTGAGCTCCTCACACCCATTAATCAGCCTGACTTACTGACTCTGGTGCTATCTACAATTGTGTGCTTATCTCAGATAGGTTGTGGCTCAAGTCCATCCATTATTTCTAAGCTTTAACTTCTCTGTACAATCCTACTTTAATCATGATGGCAAGTATCTGGATAGCATGTAGTCCTGAGTGGTTCTGTAAGGGAAACTTCCAAGTAGGCTTGCATTATGCACTCAGTTTCATAGTCAAATCTGCAAAGGCTTCAGATATCACTTACAGTTATAGGCATTGCAGATTTTTTAAAAAATTTTATTTTAAATGGAGAAGAATTTGCACTCTGATCATACTCTTCAAACACAAAAAAGTAAAACAATGAACACTCCAATTTCAGAGTGTCTTTATCTTGGAGAAAGGATCAGGCTTGGGTGGTTGCAATTCACCTCACTTGCCTATGGTTCACTGATTCTGACACCTCATTAAATTGATCAGCTACAGTGATCTCCAAAGCAATTGTTTGCCAAATGTTACCAGCAAAATAAACTTAGCTTATACTTCTGATTTGTTTTATGGTTTCTATTCAGAACTGAGAACAAATAGGAAATTCATGTTGAATAGGATATTGTTAATAATTCTACATCATAAGCTATGCTGATAAAATAACAAACATTGCTTGTTTCTTACTTTGTTGGCCATAATATTACTTTAATGAGGTTTTCAATTTTTATAGTTAATGTTGCCAATGTTTTCTTTGAACAAAGTTTACAATTGTATTTAGTTTTCTTTAAGAAAAGAAACTAAAAGTATCAATTCTAAGTAATATAAGGTTTTTGTTATATCAATCTTCGTTAAAACAAGTATAATTTGAAAACTCAAGTAATATATAACTTGAATATGTTTGACTAAGATAATTTCAATAATGAATTTGACTTGAGTATTTCAAGATGATACAAGATGATAAATCTATTTTTTCTCTCAAATTCTACTAATATAGATTTAAGGAAAGTTTTTCAAAATAGTAATGAAACTTGAGAAAAAACAATCAATATAGCTACTGATAGCTTTGGTTCCCAGTTGACCTCAATTTAAAAAAGAAATCCACTAGTTAAATTCAAATGATTAAGATGAATAAAAAAATGGAGGATTTTAATTTTTCTCAAGAAAATACTTTCTTAGCATTGGTAAATCAGTGAGTTCATTCATATGGGTTATTATTCTTTATATGAATGAAGGAAAAGTGAGGTGTATTGTTTGGTTTTCTGGTTTTTTTCTAATGATATTTTATTATAATAGCCAAGGTATGGTTTTGAATATGATTCAAAGAAAAATCTGCAGTAATTATCAGAAAGGTAGTCTTGTCCATCATTCGAAATGTTCTTTGTGTGCCAGTACAACATTTTATGCCTCTTACTCTACAGTCTTTATTCACATTCTACTTTGGTAGAGAGGGGTCTTTGCTAAGAATAAAGGGACAAGCTGAGGCTTTGTTAGTATAGCAGATTTAAATTCCCAGACAAATTTCATGCATAAAATAAATATACCAGTTTATGTCTTATAAAGTCGAATGCCATTTTTATTTTGTCCTTCCTTTTCATCCTGTTGTGGAAACTTAGTTCCAATTAATTCAGAGTCTCCTCTGATAATCCAGTATCCTCTTTGTCCATGATTAAATCTAAAACCATGAAAGCATCCCTGGAACCATGTATGCGAGGTAGAGAGACTTTTGTCTTTGGTCATGGTCATCTCTGTACAGTGGTACCTGTAGAGATGTACATTATCTCCTTTGGTCTCTTTAGTTACGAGCTCCAGGCTGAACCCTCTCTTTTAGCTGCAGACCCTGTCTATAACCTTGTCTCTCTTTTAGCTGCTTCTTTATCCCTCTTTGAAAAACCAAACTACTTGGCTACTTTGCTGACCCCATAGGGTTCTCAGGGCATCAGGACTCCATGAACCCTGCCTCTGAGAGCTTAGACAGTTCAAACAGATATTTTGCTTTGCTATTCCTAGGTCAACACAAAGTCACAGAGTGGTTGCCATTTTCCCAGACTATACTTAGGATGAAGTCACACTGTGAGCTTTTGTACTCACTAAACCTTTCTGGAGTTTCTAGTACATTATCAGGAAGTATTTGAAGCCACCTGTGGCATGTAGAGCAGTAGGAAAAATTGAAAGTATAGAAGGAAGAAAAAAACTGGCTGAGAGAATGACAGGGAATGAATATCAATGTCTAGTGGGACATAGGTTCTGAGGCTCATTCATCACGGTGGATGGTCTATGGGCAGACAGTTTTCTTGAGATGACCGACAGCTCAAGAAAAGAAAACTATAGGCCTATATCACTGATGAATTTAGATGCAAAACTGCTAAACAAGATACTAGTAATGCGCATTCAAAACCACATCAAGAAAATTATACACCATGACCAAGTCGGTTCATCCCAGGGATGCAAGGCTGGTTCAACATTCGAAAAACAATACACGTAATTCACCACATAAACAGACTCAAAGACAAAAATCACATGATCATCTCAATTGACGCTGAAAAAGCCTTTGACAAGATCCAACACCCATTCATGCTAAAAGCACTACAGAGAATCGGAATAGAAGGAACATACCTCAAAATCATAGA
>PVLC010019710.1:0-30181 GCA_004027655.1 Graphiurus murinus
TTTGAAACCGAGTCTCACTAAGTTGCGGAGTGCCTCACTAGGTAGCTGAGGCTGGCCTCGAACCCGGATTCTCAGGTCTCAGCCTCCCAAATGCTGGGATTACAAGCGTGTGCCACCACGCCCGGCTGAGACCTTGTTTCAAAATAAAGAATAAAAAATAGGGCTGGGGGTATAGCTCAGAGGTAGAATGCCCCTGAGTTCAATCCCCAGTACCGCAAAAAAATAAAAATAAATAAATAAAATTCTAAGCCTGAGCCAGGCGTGGTGGCACACACTTGTAATCCCAGTACTTGGGAGGTTGAGACAGGAAGATCATAGGTTTGCAGCCAGCCTCAGCAACTTAGCAAGACCCTGTTTCAGAATAAAAAATAAAGTCAGACTGGGAGTATATCTCAGAGGTAGAATGCCCTTGAGTTCAATCCCCAGTACCACCAAAAAAAAAAAAAACCTAAGCCTGGTCCAACTAGTAGTTAAATGTGAATGTGAAACAAAGACATATTTAAACTTTCAAAACTTCAGAAAAAATATTTTTATACAAAAAACAAAGGCTAGAGATGTAGCTCAGTTGTATAGCACTTGCCTAGAATGTGTGAGGCACTGGGTTCAATCCCCAGAACACCCCAACAACAAACACACACACACACACACACACACACACACACACACACACACACACACACAGACATCAAAGAAATATTTCATAAAATTGAAAATAATCTAAGAAAGCAAATGAGAAACAATGCCATCCAATTGTGTCCCAGAAGAAAGTATAGAAATCCAGAAAAGGAGAGAAAGAAGAAAGGAAAAAAGGAGAGAGAGGGAAAAAAAGGAGTTTAAGAGAATCTCATTTGAGCTGTAAAATTTCAGTTAAATAAGTTTATATTTTCTTCCAAATGGGGTTTATCCACACCACTAAGCTGATAATTACAGCTGGCAGGTACACAAGACCTATGTTCCTAGCACCATGTCAAGTGTTTTATATGAATTATCACTTTTAATCCTCAGAAGACAATTCTAATTATATAGGACACAAATATTCAAACCATGAATATACATATATACTCACATACATGTATAAGAAGTGGACCCTCTTACACAAATGAGAATCAAAAGATTCCATCTAGAGAAATAAATCCAGAAATAGTTTCAGTACATTAATTTTTTGGGGGGGTAATACTAGGGATTGAGCTCAGGGGAATTCTACTTCAAAGCTACACCTCCAGCCCTACTTTATCTTTATTTTGAAACAAGATCTCACTAGGTTGATGAACTCACTACTTGCTGAGACTGTCCTTGAACCTGCAATCCTCCTGTCTCAGCCTTTCAAGTACTGGGATTACAAGCCTGTACCACCATGCCTGGCTTTGGTACATTACTTAAAGCTATAAATAATACTTTTAAACATAAATTTTTAACAATTAAAATATAATAATATAACTAACAAATTAGAAGATGGAGAAGAACTAAGCTAAATTTCCAACCCCGAGTTACTCTGATTTTGAATTTGGGGAAAACTGCAAGTATTATGTGTCCAACCTTTTTGACATTAATCAATGACTCCAAACTGCTCAACTAAACACTTTGGACTTTTCAGAAAAGGAATTTATCACCGAGTATTACTCATCTGTCAAACTAGAATAAAATGCCATTTGGTGTTAGGCAACTTTCTTTAACAGTTAATACTTACAGAGCCTGGGAATGCTGCCTTGTCCAGGGTAGAGGGCAGGTCAGAAAGCCAGTGTGTCCCAGCTCTGTCTCCAACTAGCAGAGTGATCCAAGGCCACCCACCTGCCTAATCATTAGTTCCTCCATTTGTGGAACGAGGATAAAATAGCTCTCCTCACCACTTCATATTGTCTCCGTGAGGATTCAAAAGGATAAATCAAATGAAAGTCCTTTGGAATACTACAAAGTACTGTAAATTTACAACCTAGTCTTATTTAGAGTATAGATCTCAAAGTTGGAAAGAACTGCTGGTTGAGACAAGAGGATCACAGTAGTGAGGCCCTGTTTCCAAATAAAAAATAAAATAGGACTGGGGTATAGCTCAGATGTAGAATGCCTGTTGGTTCAATCCCCAGTACCACCAAAAAAAAAAAAAAAAAAAAAAAAAAAAAAAAAAAAAAAAAAAGTTGGAAAGAACTTGTTTACTCAAATTTCTTTAATTCACAGGTTTTTTTTCCTAGTCTATTACTTGCTTAGAGCCACTCCATATACTATGATAGAAATTGATTTAAAATTATATTCTGAGCTGTATTCTGAAATGACAAGGAATCATCAGCTACTACCGTGGCAGGGGACTTTGCCTGTCATGTCACCTAATTCTCTTGCTTTACACATGGAGCAATAGCCGCACAAACAGGGTGACTGGCCTAAGATAAACACAGGACGATGAACTCAGACCTTGGATTAGAACCCAAATTCCCAAATTCCCAGGAAGACAATCCTTTCCTGTGTCACTGCTGAAGCAAGAAAAGAATGGCTGTGATACACATACTTAATACTGCCCTGACAAGATTGCACTAATTATTCTATTACTGTAATGTTCAAAAGATTTTTTCTTTTCTTAAAAAGCAGTTATACAAGCTAAACAAAACAAAAATATAAAAGTAAAGGATAATTTTTTAAATAAGGGAAAAAGTAGCCGGGCGTGGTGGCGCCCGCTTGTAATCCCAGCATTCGGGAGGCTGAGACCGGAGGATCCGGGTTCGCAGCCAGCCTCAAGCTACCTAGTGAGGCATTCTGCAACTTAGTGAGACTTGGTTTCAAAATAAAGAATAAAAATAGGACTGGGGGTGTAGCTTGGAGGTAGAATGCCCCTGAGTTCAATCCCCAGTACCGCAAAATAAATAAATAAATAAATAAATAAATAAATAAATAAATAAATAAATAAATAAATAAATAAATAAGGGAAAAAGTAATAAAGCTTATAGACATAAATAGATATAATACACATACATGTACTCATAATAATTAGGTACTTAGTCACATTAATTACCTATATTTTAGTAATACTTGGTATCATTTAGTCCTTAATACAGATCCTTGGAATAAAGGCAGAACAGCATAAATGGTTAAGAACACAGTGGGGTTTTTTTGTTTGTTTTTCGTACAGAGGCATTCTACCACCTACCTCCAAGGTATACCCCTGTTGTGGGATAACAGGGTCCCACTCGTGGGTTCTTGGCCTCCATGATTAAAAAGAATTTTAACACGTGCCAGTCAGGAACAAAAGGCAGGAATTTATTCAGGAAAATAAGGGACTTGGGAAAAACAGGTGAGCGGAGATCTTCCGGGCCACGCTAGCAGGAGGGCAAGAGAGAGAGTCTTTGCCTCCTTTAGTCCTTATATAGGTTTCCAAGAGGGGATTGGCACAGAAACAGTCTGGACCTCCTCTTCTCAGGTATAGGTGGTCGTTCCAAGAAGGGGTGGGCACAGAAGAAGTTCGGACCTCCCCTCTCTCAGGTTTTCAAAAGATGGGGGGTCACTGGCTGAGATCTGATCTTTGTCCTGAATCTCAGGTGGGGGCAGAAATCCAGGGGATTAAAGGTGTGGCCCACTGAGACTTCTGCCAAAGGGACCTCACTAGGTAGCTGAGGCTGGTCTCGAACCAGATGCTCCAGTCTCAGCCTCCCAAATGCTGGGATTACTAGCGTGGGCCACCACACCCAGCTGGCACACCCCATAGGGTGGAGTTAGCTTATGAACTCTCCTGATTTTAAAACTATATTTTTCCTTTCCTTCCCAATGTCTCCTTTCTGCCTAAATTTTATTCCTTCTACTCTACCTCATCACCCCTAGCCATTTTTATTTTGAAACAAGGGCCGTTAAGTTCCTAAGGCTAGCCTTAAACCTGTGATCCTCCTGTCTCAGCCTCCCAAGTACTAGGATTGCAAGCATGTGCCACCCCTCTTGGCTGGAACACAGGGTTTTAAATCAAACAGATATGGGTTCGAATTCCAGCTCTGCCGTTTACTAGATATGTAAATTTTGAAAAGGTATTCAACCTCCATGAGCCTCAATTTCCTCACCTGTATTACCACAATAGTAAGAATACTGATTTAGTAGAGCTGATTTGAGGGTCAGAAAGTAATTCACATGATTCTATAAATGGGACCACTCATCATTATCACTTGGTGTCTTTACAAATGGAGGAACTAGAGCCCACAGCAAGTATTGCTCAAGATTGCTCCACCGGTAACCACAATTGATACCCAGGTCTTTTTGATGAGGTAGAATAGGAAGAATAAAATTTAGGTAGGAAGGAAACACTGGGAGGAAAAGGAAAATATAATTTATAAATCTGGAGAGTTTTTAAGCTAACTCTACCCCTTGGAAGTTTCTTAGGAGGTCCCACACCCTAATCCCCCGGAAGCCCTGCCACCTGAGATTCAGGGCCAAGGTCAGATCCATCTTGAAACCTGAGGAAGAGGAGGATCCAACCTTTCCTGTGCCCACCCTCTTTTGGACGACCACCTATACCTGTGTTCCAGACTTCTAGGCCAACCCCCTTGGATATAAGGACTGAGGAGGCAAGGACTCTCGCTCTCTTGCCCTCCTGCTCCGGGACTCAGAAGATCTCTGCTTACCTGTTTTCCCGACTCCCTTGTTTCCCTGAATAAATACCTGTCTTTTGTCCCCGACTGGCATGTGTTAAAATTCTTTTTATCACGGAGGCCAAGGACTCACGAGTGGGACCGTGTTATCCCACGACATTTTGATTGTGCTCTTTGTCTCCCTGTACAGCCTCCCTCCATGGCAACTCATCAGCCCATCTTACCCCAGGGACTGGTGTGTAGCTCAGTGGTAGAGCACTTGCCCAGCATGTGGGAAGCCCTGGGTTTTACCCCCAGTACTGCAGGGGAGAAAAAAGTAGCCAAAATCTTAGGAAAGATTAAAATATTTAAAAACCAAATCCTCCCTCACCAAGCAGCTTTATGAAAAGCTCTAGCTCTCCACTACCCAAGACAAATTTCCTTCCTAAGTAGGACAGCGCCGTCAGCCAATTTCAGATGATAGGCCTCTTCTGGCCTGCCAAAGGCAGTCACTTGACTCTTAAGTTCACAGATCCCATGTGCTGGACTCATGCTGAGGGGTGACATATCTAGTAAATTTGTGAGCTGTGTCACAAAACCCTCTATTGTACTCTTGTCCCTCTTCATTGGCCTTGACCGAGTCCCAGGAGGAGGCACATGCCTTCACTCCCCTCCCCCAGCTCAGTCTTTTCCGGCTAGACCTAGCAAGGCCTTTCTCTTTTTTCACCCTGGTGTCTGAGTACCAGCCCTTCAGGCACTGTTGATTTTTCTCTGGGAGGCCTCCTGCAAATTTGACTTCCCCTATTCTAGAGGTTAGGAGACCCTATCTTTCATATTTGTTTATTCATTCATTCTTTCTTTCTTTCTTTTTTTTGGTACTAAGGATGGAACCCAAGGGCCTTCTACTTCTGAGCTACTCCCCCAGCCCTTTTTATTTTTTGTTTAGAAATAGAGTTTTGATAGGTTGCTGAGAGTCTCACTACATTGTTAGGCTGTCCTTGAATCTGCAATCCAGCCTCTTAAGTACTGGAATTATAGGTGTGCACCACTACACCCAGTTCATTCATTCATTTTTTCAGTACTAGGATTGAACCCTAGTTCCCCATTCCCAGGCCTTTAGACTCAACCTGGAATTACACCACTACCTTTCCTGGTTCTCTGGCTTGCAGACAGTACATCATTGGACTTTTCAATTTCCATAATCACATAAGCCAATCCCCATAATAAATCTCTTCTACAGCTATCTGTATCCATGGAAGATTGATTCCAGACTCCCCCATAACCCCCAACCCAAAATCCATGAATACTCAAGTCTCTTATATAAAATGGCATAATAAGCCGGGCGTGGTGGCGCACGCTTGTAATCCCAGCATTTGGGAGGCTGAGACCGGAGGATCCGGGTTCGCGGCCAGCCTCAGCTACTTAAGTGAGGCACTCCGCAACTTAGTGAGACCCGGTTTCAAAATAAAGAATAAAAAATAGGGCTGGGGGTATAGCTCGGAGGTAGAATGCCTCTGAGTTCAATTCCCAGTACTGCAAAAAAAATAAATAAATAAATAAAATAAAATAAAATAAAATAAAATGGCATAATATTTGCACATCACTTATTCACAGCTTCTATGCATTATTACTATTATTATTTTTTAATTTATTTTTTATTGTAGTAATTCGTGCAATATAGCATACATCTTTGTTAAGTACAAGTTGTTAATAACATATTTGTACACAATTCTCATTTGATCCCTTCCCCAATTCCCACCCCACTCCCTTGCCCCCCCTCCCCCTCAGGTTCAGTTCAGTGAGTGACCTTGATATGACTGTGTAAGTACATCATGTGCCTTAGGGTGTCCCTCTGCCCCGTGCATCCACTTCAATTAAATCGACTTCTTTGCTTATCGAGGATCTCTCCTTTTCATCTGGAGACCCTCCTATACCCCATCTTCTCCCTAGCATCCACATATTAGGGAGAACATATGCTTCTTTACTCTTTGTGACTGGCTAATCTCACTACATGGGATTGCATTAAACTGAAGAGCTTCTTCACAGCAAAGGAAACTATCAAGAACCTCAACAGAGAGCCCACAGAGTGGGAGAAGATTTTTGCTGGTTACACTTCAGATAGAGGTCTAATATCTAGGATATACAAAGAACTCAAGAAAATCGCAACTAAGAAAGCAAATAACCCAATCAAAAATGGGCAAAGGATCTAAATAGACACTTCACAAAAGAAGAAATACAAATGGCCAATAAATGTATGAGGAAATGTTCCACATCATTGGCAATCAGGGAGATGCAAATCAAAACTACCCTGAGATTTCACTTAACTCCAGTCAGAATGGCAATCATAAAAAACACGAACAACAACACCTGCTGGCGAGGGTGTGGAGAAGTGGGAACCCTAATACTTTGTTGGTGGGATTGCAAACTTGTGCAACCACTGTGGAAAACAGTATGGAGGACCCCCAGACGAATGGGAGTGAACCTACCATATGACCCAGCAATACCACTACTGGGTATATACCCAAAAGAATGGAAACCAAACTATCAGACCGATGCATGCGTATCTATGTTTATAGTGGCTCAATTCACAATAGCCAAACTATGGAAACAGACAAGATGTCCATCCATAGATGAATGGATTACAAAACTATGGGACATGTACACAATAGAATTTTACTCAGCCATAAAGAAGAACAAAATCATGTTCTTTGCAGGGAAATGGCTGCAACTGGAAAATATTATTATTATTATTATTATTATTATTATTATTATTATTATTATTATTATTGGTACTGGGGATTGAACTCAGAAGCATTCTACCTCCGAGCTACACCCCCAGCCCTATTTTTAATTTTATTTTGAAACAGTGTCTCACTAGGTTGATGAGCACCTCACTACTTGCTGAGGCTGTCCTCAAACCTCTCATCCTACTGTCTCAGCCTCTCCAGTACTGGGATTACAAGTGTGTGCCACCATGCCTGGATTTCTTTTATACTTTAAATAATCTCTACATTACTTATAATATCCAATACAAAGCAAATAGTTGTTATACTACAGTGTTTAGGAAATAATAACTAGAAAATAATTTGTACATGTTTAGTACAGACACCATTTAATTTTATTTATTTATTTATTGGTATGGGGATTGAGCCCAGGGGTATTCTACCTTAAAGCTATATCCCCAGCCCTTTTTAATTTTCCTCTTGATTTGTTTTGTTTGTAGCACAGGGAATGGAAACCAAAGGGTATTCTATCTTTGAGCTACACTCCCAGCCCTTTTTATATTTTTTATTTTGAAACAGGTTCTCACTAGGTTGATGAGAGTCTCACTGTTTGCTGAGGCTGTCCTGGAACCTGCTATTCTCCTGTCTCAGCCTCCAAAGTACTGGGATCACAAGCATACGCTACCATGCCCAGCTTAATTTTCATTTTAAAACAGGGTCTTATTAAACTGCTGAAGGTCTCGCTAAATTACTGAGGCTGGCCTTCAACCTGTAATCCTCCTGTCTTAGCCTCCCAAGTACTGGAATTACAGATGTGCACCACCTGTATTTGTTTTTTGTTTTGTTTTTCAAACACAGTTGAATCTGCAGATATGGAATCTATGAATACAGAGGGATGACTGTTTCTCTGGATAACTCTAATATGGAGATTAAAAGCCCTGAATCCTTGTAACAGCTGCACCTCCAAGCTGCTGTGTGACCCTAGGTATATTATTCTCAGGATTGTTAAAATGAAGGTAATTTTTATTTTGAAACAGGATCTCACAAAGTTGCTGAAGGCCTTGCTAAATTGCTAAGGCTGGCCTCAAGCCTGTGATCCTACTGTCTCAGTTCCCCTACCCCCAGTACTGGGATCACGGGCAAGATCCACTATGCCCAGCTTCTAATGTATTTTAAATAGTGGATTTTTAAAAAAGGGTCCAGGAAAGTTATTGTTGTAGTGTCTGCATTTCACAATCTTTGAAGTGCTGACTCTCTCATTTGAATCTTTCCTATTTGCTTCTTCCTCGCCTCAACCGATACCTCTAGAATTCATGACTTTTGGCTATGCAGTCATCGTTCTCATTAATCCTATTTATGAAATGGCTTTCCAGTCTGTTCCTGGCTCCTTTGTTCCCATTGTCACCTCTACTCATTTTTTATAACTCTCCCTTGGGTGCAATAGCCTCCTAACGCTGATGCCTCCCTTGTTCTCCATTACATCTGCTGCATCCGAGGACACTGAGATAAATTCAGGCTGCACTTGCTATTTATCTATGAGAGTACTTAAAAGCTCAGCTTTTGGCTGCAGCTCTCTTGGCTATGCTAAATGTTCTCTGGTCTCCAATCTCCTGGCTTCCTATCCCAACTCCTAATGCCATTTGCAGACTCTCCTTGCTTTGATTACCTGGCTAGATGTGCATTTCGTTCATTCTCTGGATTCTTTTCTGACCTAACACCATTCTTATTAATAAACTCCTCATATTTGCCACTGTGGGTTGAAAAGTTTTGTTTTTTTTTTTTCAAGTGTGTGTATGGGAATTGAATTGGGGGCATGGATCTGGGATAGAATATTTGCCTAACATGCGTGAGGTCCTGGGCTTGGTCCCAAGCACTGGGAAAATAAAAATTTAAAAAAAGTATTTTCATTGATCCATTCTAGCCATGATTGACTTGTTCTAGTCTATTTATTAGCTACCCACCATGAGGAGATGGAACAAAATCTGTCATTAGAGAGATGGTTCCAAAACTCAAATTATAACAGGGTAGCCTCTGATTCTGATGCCAACAACAAAATGTTAATGAGGTTATTCAAGATTTTGTAACTGAACTAGGTATGAGGCCCAAAGGGACTTTGAAAGCAGAAGGCTAGTGGCAAGGATCTTCAAAAGTATCTGTCACTAGGATAGAAGGTACACTGGAAGGAATTGACCAAGTTGCAAAGGCAAGCCACGGAGAAGATTATTTGGTGAGTCAAGGGCAGGAGGGCCCAACGGTCTCCGCTGCCAATCCAGAAGTTGCTAGTATTGCCATAGAGGTAGAGGCAGGTAGTCAGCCAGGCTAGCAGCAAATTATACTCTTTCGATTTTTAACCTTAAAATGCATGCATGTAAGCCAGGCATGAGTGGTGCATACCTGTAATCCCAGTACTTGGGAGGCTGAGACAGAAGGATCACAGGTTCGAGGACAGCCTCAGCAAGTTGTGAGACTCTCATTAACCTAATGAGATCCTGTTTCAAAATTAAAAAAAAAAAAAATAGGGCTTGGGGATGTAGCTTGGAGTAGAATGCCCCTGGGTTCAATCCCCAGTACGACACACACACAAAATGTGTGCATATAGACCTGGGGGTATAACTCAACAGTAGAGTGCTTGCCTAGCATGTGTGAGCCCCTAAGATGTGATCCCCAGCATTCCAAAGGAAAAAAAGCATACATATACTCCTTCTTTACAACTCCATTGATTTCTTTAGTAAACAGTTTAGCATCAGCAATAAGCCAGCCATAGCGTTAGACTCTGGGTACTCGATGAAAAGCAAAACAGGCACGGTGACCTCCTCCAAGCTCTGTTAAGCGACTTGGCACACACCATTCTTCTTTATTATCTTGACGCTATTCGAATAGGTTTTAGAACCAGCAACGGTGGCTTCTAGCCATTGCATTTATCCAAACCGTCCTCAGATGTACCTCGAATATGTGGCCAAAAGAACATTATAGCCTTCCTTCCTGCTCAAGAATAATAACACAGTGTTTCAATAAATGACATCCTTCATAAGCAAATTGCACATATTGGTGGTTTCTGGGTATTTAAATTTTTATGAGCAGATTTTTTTTTCAACTGGTCATTCTTATATAACCATTTCCAAAAAATCTCAACCTGGGATCATGGAGAGTTAATCATCACAATGCAGTTTTCAGAAATTCACTCATAGCTTTATGCTAACTCTCAGGAGTCCCTGGTAACCCAAAATGAAGTCATTATACTTCGTTGAACTTGCTTCTTGCAGCAGAATTTGTAGCAAAAATGTCACTGGAGAAAAAGCTAGTTCTCATCACTAAGAGTCAATCTCCATCCAGAAAGAACATTTAAGTAAATCACGAGACATGATATATTCTTGGCTTGGAAGATATGCATCGTTAATGGCCAGTTTTCCCTAAAACTAACCAAAGATTTATCACAGACCTATAACTCTAACAGAATTATTTTGGTACTTGGCGCAAAAAAAAAAAAAGTTAAAATTTGTCTGGAAGAATAAAAATATGCAAGAATAAACAAGATAATCCTAATATCAAAGACTATTTAGGGAAGACTTTGCTAGTTATCTAAAGTGCAGTATTTCCTGCTCATAGACTGCTTTAAGAATAGGCATATGATCCATAAAACAAAATATTGAGTACAAAAGTAGATTCAAATATGAATGGGATTAGATTACATAATAAAGCAGTAAAAATAAATGTGTTTTTCAGACAACTGACTAGTCATTTGGCAAGTTGGATGCCTACTTTGAACTTCCAGATGGAATAAAGGTTTAAATTTTTTTTTAAAAATCATAAAGTGCTAAAACCTTTGAGATGATTTCTATGATTTTTAAGTGAAGGAAGACTCAAAGTCTGGCACTTGGCTGTTCAGGCATCTAATCCCCCGCCTCCAAGGAGAAGATTCCCACCGGAAGTGATTTTGGTGTAAAAGAATACACTGCCTCCTACATAGGGTGCTATAGGAGACCCATGTGCCCCCAGACCACACATATGGCCTTGTGGGGAACTCACCTGAGATTTGCTAATTAAAGAAGAAAATGATGAGCCGGGCGTGGTGGTGCACGCTTGTAATCCCAGCATTTGGGAGGCTGAGACCAGAGGATCCAGGTTCGTGGCCAGCCTCAGCTACCCAGTGAGGCACTCCGCAACTTAGTGAGACCCGGTTTCAAAATAAAAGAATAAAAAATAGGGCTGGGGGTGTAACTCGGAGGTAGAACGCCCCTGAGTTCAATCCCCAGTACTGCGAAAGAAAGAAAGAAAGAAAGAAAGAAAGAAAGAAAGAAAGAAAGAAAGAAAGAAAGAAAGAAAAAAAGAAAGAGAAAGAAAGAAAGAAAGAAAATGATGTCAGACATAGTGGTGCACACCTGTAATCCTAGTACTTGGTAGGCTGAGACTGGAGGATCACAGGTTTGAGGCCAGTCTCAGCAACTTAGCTAGGCACTCAGCAACTTAGTGACACCATGTTTTAAAATAAAAAGTAAAGCCAGGCATGGTGGTGCACGCTTGTAATCCCAGCATTCGGGAGGCTGAGACCGGAGGATCCGGGTTCGCGGACAGCCTCAGCTACCTAGTGAGGCCCTCCGCAACTTAGTGAGACTCGATTTCAAAATAAAGAATAAAAAATAGGGCTGGGGGTATAGCTCGGAGGTAGAATGCCCCTGAGTTCAATCCCCAGTACCGAAAAAAATAAAATAAAATAAAATAAAAAGTAAAACAGGCTGGGAGTGTAGCTCAGAGGTAGAATACCCTGGGTTCAATCCCCATTACCCACCCCTCAAAAAAAAAAAAAAAAAAGAAGAAGAAGAAGAGAAGGAGGAGGAGGAGGAGGAGGCGGAGGAGGAGGAGGAGGAGAAGGAAGGAAGGAAGGAAACCAGGCATGGTAGCTCACATGCCTATAATCCTAGTACTTGGGAGGCTGAGACAGGAGGTTAACAGGTTCAAGGCCAATCTCAGTAATTTAGCAAGGTGCTCATCAACTTAGTGAGACCTTGTATCAAAACAAAAAATAAAATACACCCTCTGAGCTGAGGGTGTAGCTCAGAGGTAGAATGCCCTTAGGTTCAATCCCCAGTACCACATTAAAAAGAAGGAGGAGGAGGAGGAGGAGGAGGAGGAGGAGAAGGAAATCAGGTATGATAGCTCACGTTAGTAATTCCAGTACTTCAGAGGCTGAGACAGAAGGATTGCAGGTTTGAGGCCAACCTCAGCAATTTAGCAAGGTGCTCAGCAACTTAATGAGAACCTATTTCAAAATAAAAAATAAAATAGGCTAGAAGTGTAGCTCAGAGATAGAATGCCCCTGGGTTCGATCTCCAAAATCTGAAGGAAAAAAATTTAAAAAAGAAAAGAAAGAAAGAAGAAGCAGTCGCAGCACTGGCAGAAACTCAAGACTAGGCTCTACCCTCACATACAGACCATAGCACATAGGACTTCTGTTACGAGTTCTAGCCACTTAGGGGAGGCCTTGAAGAACAATTGAGAAGGAAAAGCTTCCAAGAGGCAGAACTCTAAGCCTCTCACTGATTAATTTCCTGGAAGGAGAAACAGGATTCAGAAACCATGGAAAAGGTTTCAGTCAAAGGACACAGCAAAATTTCCACTGAATTGGAAAATGAAATGCATACTTTGCCATTTCTTGGAAAATAGAAAAGTAAGTTCAGATGTAAGCTGTGTGATTCATTCTGACTGTAAAAGATGAAGAGAGATATTGCAGCTGAATAGGGGCAGAGAGGGATCCCCAGATGCCCCAGATGCATTGCATACTCTGTTAGCGTATTCAAGTCAATGAAGAACACTAATGACATGATCTAGGCAGTATCACTAGGCCCAGATCCCTTGGCAATGAAAGTTCAGGTCACATTAACAAGTAAAGAAGGCAGTGAAAGAAGAAATTGAGAGCATGGAATCATTTTTGTTGTTTCAAAGATAGTATCAATGTATTTGGGCCGATGAATACCAGACTGGAAGCAGGAAGCATACTGACTAATTTTAACTTGTCAATATATCTCCATTTTAAGCACAAAGTCTGTTCACATTTCAGAGAAGATGGGTATTCTTGCCTGCTAATAGTTCTGAAGATGAAGTCTATATCATGTGCTATTTTTTTCTTGCTCTCTCTCCAGCCTCCCTTATCCTCTGCCTCCTGGCAAAAAAAGGTAAAATTCTCTCTTCAACTCTTTCTGCTCTAGGATACTCCTTTGGTTCACCAGGTGCTTGCCACCTCCATCCACTTGCACCTGGAGCTGTTTCCCCCATGCCTCTTCCATGGCTACTCCTCTCCTGCCATCTGAAATTCAGCCTAGGTTCTCTCTAAGCCTCAGCAGCACATGCCCAACAGAGCTGGCCACTTCCTCCTTATTTCTGTCAGAATACAGCTAGCCCTCCAGAGTCACAGATTCAACCAACTGCAGATCAAAACAAAAAAATTTTTAAGTTGCATCGGTTTTGAACATGCAAGGACCTTTTTTCTCTTGTCATTATTTACTAAATAATAATGCAACAAGTATTTACATAGTATTCACATTTATTGGGTATTATAAATAACCTAGAGATGATTTAAAGTGTAGGGGAGGATGTGTAGGGGAGGATGTGCATAGATTATAGGCAAATACTATGGTATTTTATGATGAGGGACTTGAGCATCCATGAATTTTAGTTCTGGAACCAGACCACTGTGAATACTGAGGAACAACTGTACCTATAATATTTCATTGGCATTATACAGTTATACTTGCTTCTGATTACAGTTGTGCCTTTAAAATGCCAGAGCTTAGCACAGAGGAGGTACTCAATGATACTTGTGAACTACCCTAATGAATCACCAGTGTTAAGAGACAGCAAGAAAGTTGAGAATGAGTAAACTCTTAGTCATAGACGAAGTGGAACAAATACTCCTCTAGATTTACCCTGCCCTAAAGATCCAAAGCTTTCTAAAAACTCTAACGTTTCTAAAAACTATCCACAAGTACTTAGAAGGAGCCAGAACTAATCTCATCCTTTGGAACATGTAAAATACAACCACTTTTCAGATGCAGTATTCAAGGGAGAAAGATCAGGTCAGCTTCTAGGTCTATGGATCCAAAAAGATCAGAATAACAATCAATCAGCCCTTTCTACCTTTGGCTTGGAAGAGTCCAGTCCTATCTCATGGTTTCCATTTTTTGTCACAAACTTCAGTCATTCACAGATCAAATCCTTTTTCCTTTCCCTAATGTTTTCCTTAGGCATGATAGTTTGCTTGATAAACACATTGTATATTAGTAGCATATAAAATTCTGAGAAATTTCCATTTCCCATCTTCTTTCTTTCTTCAAGATGCTTTTCTTCAGGACGTCCATTTTTATCCACCATCATTATCAAGAGTATATTTAACATGGCAGGAGTCCTATGACCATACAAGCAAGACCACTGAGGGCTCAGATCTCTTGCAAATGAAAGTTTAAATAAAGAACCCCAGCCAGCTAAAGAAGTCCCTGTTTCAAACAGCCCCTAATTCCTTCTGAGTATATTACAATCATCTTTGTGCTTGGTTGGCCTGTGTAATTTTAATTATGACTCCACTGTGCCTGGGGCTACTCACATCTACCTTTTTGTTCCGTGCAGTTACTGAGCGAGCCAGATTTTCAATCCACACACTCAGAGCAACTTATCATTATCAGGTACCATTGGGAAGCTACATTAGAGCATTTGGGCGAGTAGAAGCTATTTTACGCACTAAAGCAGTAATTTACCAAATGTTCCTTAGTGATCTGAGAAAAATAAAAAATTACAGAGTTTTTCATGGTATTTAATTTGATTCCAGGAAGTTAGGCAAAGGGAGGGCTGGAGCTAATGTGAACGAATAGGTGATCTTGGACCTCGCCTTCCCTAAAATCAGTACTATTGTCTAATTGAGAAAGTAGGCACAGGAAATGCGCTCAAAGATACAAGATACAAGTCCAGCTCTCTAACCACTGAAATGTTTCATTTTTCTTCTATCAAGAAAATAACTTATGGAAAAATTCTAGTTTTCTCTTGTGACTTCTCTCAAAGTTGATTCTTTTCACAGCAGGTCATAATTATGCATGCATTTCTAAATCTGAGATTACCAAATATCAGACCTGTCTTGTATATGTTTATATCATAGTCATGGAACACATTTACCATTTGAAACTTAGGAAGTTGTTTTCTGTTTGTTTGTTTGTTTGTTTTTATAAGTCATTTTCTTGTTCTCTTAAAATCATCACTAAATCCCCAAATACTCTTAGTACCTTAAGGGAAATCCTCACAATCATAAATAATTAAAACAGAATGGAATATTTCATAAATATCTATTGAATATGAACTATGTGTGAGAACTGGGACAAACACTGGTGACTAACAGAGACATCAACCTTCATTTCACAAAATTTATAACACAGATGAAAAGACTGATGTAACAAATGTCTGATTAAAACTCTGAGAATGATCTCAATATCATACTGACCTTGTCAAGGTTACTACTGACCTCTGTATAGCTGAATCCAAAAGCCAGTTTCTGGTCACTCTTAGCCTCTCAGAAACTACTTGTTAGATTTTGCCATACCCTCCTTTTCTAAACATTTTTTTTTTTCAATTGACTTCCAATTCTGTGATTCTTTAAAAAAATGCTATGACTCCTAAATTTATATTTTTCAGCCCAGCCACTTTTCTAAATATGTCACTTCCACATCAATCTCTCTGCTCAGTATCTTCTCCCAGAAAGTGAACAGGCACCTCAACTAAACATACCTCAAACCAAGCATTGAATTCCTGTCTCCGCTCACCAATCAACTTCCTACCAGAGTTCTATACTTTATTAGATGGGACCTCTATTAATTTAGTTGATCAGACCAGAAATCTTGGATTTGTTCATAACTTTTCTCTCTTTCATATACAACATTAAACTTATCAGGAAATCCTGTTGGACTTACTTATCTATAACCTATATCACAATTTTACCAACTCTCACTACCTAGCACCATTGCCAGTTCAAGACACCATTTTCTACTGTCTGGATCTTTCCAATGCATTACCAATTGATCTCTGATTCCATTCTTTTATTCTATAGATAGCAGTGAGAGCCTCCTAAGTCAGATGTCATTTCCTTATTGAAATCTTTTCAATGACTTTCCATTATACTTAGAGTAAAATCTTCACCATGGCACACAGGTCTTTATATTATCAGGTCTTTGCCTGCTTCTCAGCTCCCCTTCTCTCCTACTCTTCCAATCATAGTGTTTTTTCTGTATATTTCCATTTTGGGACCTTGACATTTATGTTACTCTGCTTAGAATGTTGTTCACCTAGATATTATCATGTCTCTCTTCTTTATTTCATACGTCTTTGTTCAAATGTCAACTTTTCAGAGAGGCCAAGTTGAAATAGCACTCCCTCTCCACCTCTTTCTCTCTCTTTTTTCCTAGTTTGCTTTATTTTCATTCTAGTTCTTATTGTCCCTTGATATCTTGTGTATGTGATGTGTATGTGTGTTTATCATATCTTTCTTATGAAGATGTAAAATTCAAGAGCACAGAAAGTTTTGCCTCATTCATTCTTGTACCTCCCTGCCTAGAACAATGAGTTTCTAGCACATTGTGTAGGTATTTATCAAATATAAATGAATATATAATGGATGTGATAAGGGTAAAAGGAAATTACAATAAGATATCATATGTAGAACTAAGTTAGACTGTTATCATTAAATGCAGCAAAGGAAGCAAATAAATGTTCTGGTAAATGTCTATAAATTAAGAGGTCAGCCACACAAATATAGATAGAGTTCTGTAATACTCTGTACACAGTTAAGCATCACTCTTCCCAACTTGAACTGCTGATGATAGGCATAAAACCTCTATTGAAGAAAAATGTTTTTTCATGTATATCTTGGTTTTTATTTTTCCCAGAGAAATGTGATCAGTAATATCTCACTTATCCATGTAACAGATCTGTTAGGTAGTTGGACAAGAAAGATGAAAGGAGAAGGAAAAAGCCAAGAATAATACCAGTTTTGTCTTAGTAAGAAAACAATGAAACAGAGAAGTCTTGTGACATACCCAGCATAATAGTGGTAGAGCCAGACATGTAATTGATCTTCCTGATCTATTACTGATCTCTGCTTTCAGGACCTGACATGGGAGGGAAAAAAGAAAAATGTCTACACATCTAACCAGGTTGGGTATGTTTTCTCCCTCGCCAACACCTATAGGTCCTATCATGACTCAATGTCTGCAGTAAAAGGAGAAGGAATGGTGCAGAAGGGAATGGTCAGTACTTCATAGATACTTGTCTAGTGGGTAAACTAGTTGGCAAGAAGGAAGGCTTGGTTGTGCATGTGTATATGTATTCACATGTACACACACAAATAATTCTAATGAAGGACAGTGAGGAAAAGGAATAGCATAAAAATTTGAAATTTTTGGAAATGAAATATGGAATTTAGTGGAGCATTTCTGTGGTCTCTGTGCTTTCACTGTCAGTGATATTTACCACATAGTTCTAATTTGTGTAAAGTATGTTTTTCTTCAAATTATAAAGAAATGATATCTCTCAAAGGCAACTTTACGGACCCAGCAGATGTAATTGTGTAGCTTATGTTTTCCCACTCCAGTCCACACATATGGTAAGAATATAATAACAGAACAAAGCAGTATCCATTTGGGTTGGTCCTCATAATTTCTGAAATCCTGCCCAACCAGATGTGGACCCACTACAGAGGAAGTTCTTGGTTGTGCTCACAAATGAGGTGCCCTGACTCCAGCACAGCCTCTGGATGTTTGCTTCCTCTTGCCATGGAATTGGGCTCTGTGGGCCCAGGCCCTCAGGCTGTTGCTTTGTTTACTCTTCCCCATATCAACCTCTCTGAGATTCTTCCCAGCTTCATTCCCTGCTCTTCCACCACTTCAGTCTTCCGCCTACTTTCCCCCTATCTCTCAGGCATGGCATGCTCAGCTCTTGCTTTCCTGTGACCTAAGGAAGCACTGTGGTTCTTATCTGTGGTGTCTGGACATCACATTTATGTAATGAGTTGCTGATGACACAAGTACCAGGATACTGTTTTCAGAAATTAACTCTGCCTTGTTTTCTACCCATTGGGAAAGAATGAAGGGCTGTGGAGGATTGTGTTGAATGACTACTCAAGGGCCATTGCAGAAACTTTTATCTGCTTATGCTTCCCATGGTTTAGAGTAAAAAGCAGATTATTTGCTTTTTCATTTTCCCTGGCATCTAGAAATAGCCCTAGGACCCAGTTTTGACCCATGGGATTTCATTGAGGCCTGCTGGTCAGTGGAGAAGGAATTGTGGAAATGCTTCTGCTTCCTGATTAGATAAGGCTGCTATTGCCTGTTCCCTTCTATCTCTCTTGAAGGCAGAGTTGATGACGGGCTCTGTAGTGTCATTTTATAACCATGAGAGAAAGATCAGGAGAAGCACAGATACATGAACCCTGATATCAATGAGCTGGAGAACCAAACTCAGCAACCATCTACAGACTTTTCTCACTTTAAGTGAGAAAAACTTTTATTTCTTCAAAAGCCCCTAGGCACTCTTTTCTGTTGTTTGCAGGTAAATTCAAGTCTAAATGGTGCGCAGGCACTTTCCACCATACCACAGCCCCATCAGAGAGAGAAACCAGAGCTTTCTAAGGTAAAGGCTAGGGCTTCGTGATCACCATGAAAAAGTTAAGATGCATATTTTTTAATTGGGGTTAAGAGAAGTATAAAACTGACTTATCCAGTATTGGAAAGGATGAGGAACTATTAGATTCTGCAAATAGTGGGGCTCTGAGTAGCTCCTTCACAGTACCTCATAGAGTATTACCTGTGTCACCAAATGCCCTGGGAGTAGAAGTAAACTTCCTGTGGCTGAGTCTGTGGTCAGTAAAGGAGATTACTGTAAAGGAAATCTCTCTTTCTGCCCAGTGCAGCAATGCTCAAAGACAACTGAGGAGCAATTGGAAAATGGCTCATTGTGGAGCAATGGAAGGAATAAGTAAAACCCTGGAGAATATGTAGGCTAAGGACGAGGCCTCCTGCTTATCTGGAGGCTCTTTTATTTGTGTGCAATCTAATTGTGGGTGGAAAAGGAATGGCGGTAATGCCTGATATCTGACTTTTTGTCTATGCTAATAAATAGGGGGTTAAACTAGATTTAATACTTCAAATCTGCTCATGTTTTTATATTTAACGTAAATTTTAGCCAGATGTGGTGGCACATGCTAGTTATCCTAGTACTTGGGAAGCTGAGACAGGAGGATCGTATGTTTGAGGCCAGCCTCAACACCTTGGCAAGACCTTTTTTCAAAAATTTAAAAAGGGAGGGCCTGGAAGTATATCTTAGAGGTAGAATGCCCCTGAGTTTAATTCCCCAATAAATAAATGAAGTGATTTTTTTTTTTCCAGTGCTGGGAATCAAACCCAGGGTTTCACACATGATAGACAAGCACTCTACCACAACCCCTCCAATGTTGTCATTTTGTCTGAATGATAATTTCTGTAGTTGACTTGTATATTTGGACTATTTTAATTTAATGTAATTATGGGTATAGTTGGATTAAAATCTACCATCTTGTTGCTGTTTTCTTTCTTTTTTTTTTTGCGGTACTGGGGATTGAACTCAGGGGCATTCTACCTCTGAGCTACACCTCCAGCCCTATTTTTTATTCTTTATTTTGAAACCGAGTCTCACTAAGTTGCAGAGTGCCTCACTAGGTAGCTGAGGCTGGCCGTGAATGCTGGGATTACAAGCATGCGCCACCACACCCGGCTTGTTGCTGTTTTCTATTCCATCTGTTCTTTGATTTTTTTCCCCTTTATTTCTGTATTCTTTTAGATTACTTGAGCATTTTATGACTCTATTTTATCTTCACTATTGGCTGCTATTTAAATCTCATTTTTCAAAAATATTTAGTGCTTATCCTAGGGCTTAAAATATACATTTTTTTTTTTTTTTTTTTTTTTTGCAGTACTGGGGATTGAACTCAGGGGCATTCTACCTTCGAGCTACACCCCCAGCCCTATTTTTTATTCTTTATTTTGAGACTGAGTCTCACTAAGTTGCGGAGTGCCTCACTAGGTAGCTGAGGCTGGCCTGGAACCCGGATCCTCCGGTCTCAGCCTCCCGAATGCTGGGATTACAAGCATGCGCCACCATGCCCGGCTTAAAATATACATATTTAATTCATCACATTCCTCCCTCAAATAATATGATGCTGTTTCACATGTTGTGTAAGGACCTCACAACAGTACATTTCCAATGCTGCTCTTCCATCCTTTGTGCATGTGTTTTGCTTTTACATGTGCTCTGAAAACAAAATACATTGATGCATCTGATTTTTGTTTTAAACAACCAATTCTCTTTTAGAGCAATTAAAGATAAGGGGGAAGAAGAGTTTAAATGATATCTTTATTTATGCCAAAACCCTTCTTTTCTTTATGTGGGTCCATGTATGAAATAGTATATTTCTGGTTAGAGTTAATGGAAATGTTTTCCTAAAATTGTAAAACAAAAACTATCACATCATCCAACTGACTTTATATCAGGATCTGTAGAAGTGAAGAATTGATATCACACTGTCTCCTTTTCAATATAAGGTTATATTAAATGAGCCAGGTGTGGTGGTGCATACCTGTATTCCCAGTACTTGGGAGGCTGACAGGAGCATCACAGATTTGAGGTCAGCCTCAGCAACTTAGCAAGACTCTCAGCAACCTAGCAAGATACTATTCAAAATAAAACGGCTAAGCCAGGTATGGTGGCCCATGCTTGTACTCCCAGTACTTGGGAGACTGACATAGGATGATCACAGGTTCAAGGACAGCCTCAGCAAGTAGTGAGCCTCTTGCCAACCTAGCGAGACCCTGTTTCCAAATAAGAAATAAAGTTGGACTGGGGGTATAGCTCAAAGATAGGATGCCTCTGGGTTCAATCCCAGTACTACAATGAATAAATAAATAAATAAATAAATAAATAAATAAATAAATAAAATGGCTGGAGACATAGCTTTGAGGTACAACACCTCTGGGTTTAATCCCCAGTACCAATGATAGCAATAATAATAATAAGTTAAATGACTTAATGTATACTAGATAATTTCTCCTCTTAAAGAAAATTTTATTATTTTCATACTTGTATACATATATGTGACATTTGTATGACATAGTCAGGACATTTTTATTATAAAAATAATTCAAAATATGTTTTATGTTATTCAAAATATATTTTTTGGTGGTCTATATTCATTAGAACTTCAGTTATGGCCTATTTATACATTGATAAAAATTTCCATAAAAATAGCCTATGTATTAAACTAAAAGTCAGTTAAACTCATTAGAAGCATTTTAAGAGTTCTGAAAACCAGGTGTAGTGGCATAGTCCCATAATCACAACTACCCAGAGGGCTGAGACAGGAGGATCACACGTTTGAGGCCAACCTTGGTAAAAGGGCAGGAGATATATCTCAGTGGTAGAGCTCCCTTGGGTTCAGTCCCCAGTACTGAGGGAGTAAGGGAGAGTCTTGAAAGACTCAGAATCTACTGTTTGGTATTTAGCAAATTAGTTATTTCAATATTATTTCCATATTCATGGCCTTTGTTTTCTGAAGAAGCACTGTATGAGGAAAGTACAATGGTGCTTCTTGGGGAGGCCATTGGCCTCTCAGCCTCCAATTGCTGCATTATATCCCCCCCCTTAGGGGGCCAGGAATTCAACTAATATAATTCTACAACCTACATTTTATGTTTGATTTTCAACCAACAACATCAGTCCTGTAGCTACAAGAAATGGGATGATTTTAAGGATACCATAGACATTCCATGATTCTGAGACCATGATTCTATCTAAGAGTTAAAGGACCTGAGCTTGTCATTTTCTCTCTGTAAGTGTTCCAGTGCACTGGAAAGAGTCTACAGCTCAAGTGCAGCAGCTGTGTGGACTCCCACAACATTTGCTTAATTGGCATTTAAATGTAATTAACTACAGGTGGCAACTTAATCGTAATGTTGCTGTATGCATGAGTTACTAGCATCTAATTCCCAAGGGCGAGAAGCTCAGCATTTCACCCAATCCCCAACCCTGTCCTTCAGAGTCTATCTCCTGGGACAATTTCAGATACCAGTTCTATAGAAGCCAGAGTCCAGTCAGGAAATGAAAATCACACCAGTAATTTGAACAGGGGAAATTTGAACAGGGAATATTTAACTACTATGAGGGATCAAAAAGGACTCTGAAGTATCCACACATAGCAAATGCCAAAAAGAAGCTACTACCTGTAGAAGCAAAAGAACAGTGAGGGAATGAGGGACTTAAGAGAGCCCCTCCTCAGGCGGAGACTCAGACCTTTTCAAGAACAGCATGACTACCACGGAAATACCCACCCTGCCAGTGGTGGTGGGAAGGAACTTGCCATGGATCTAAGCCAGAGTGGGTGTGCAGAAGAGGCTCATCAGTGCTGGAAGAGGTGGGTGGAGCAGAGAGAAACCATAGGTGCAGGGCAAGGAAGAATAGGTTTGGAGCGAAGAGACAATAAGTTGATGATTGGCACTTTAAAAATAAATATATTGATATATTTATTTCACTTTCATGGTGTTTTATGACATAAGTCAGAGCTTTTTTTTTTTTTTGATACCAAGGATTGAACCCGGGGATGTTCTACCTCTGAGCTCTGAGCTACACACACACACACACACACACACACACACACACACACACACATACACACACACACGAAAATAACAGCTGAACATAGGAGTGCACACTCAAAGTCCAGCTCCTTGGGAGGCTGAGGTGAGAGGATCAAGACCAGAAGTTCAAGACCAGCCTAGGCAACATAGTGAGACCCTGTCACAAGAAAAGAAAGAAAGAAGCTGGGCATGGTGACACATGCCTATAATCCCTGTACTTGGGAGGCTGAGACAGAACTGCAGGTTCAAAGCCAGCTTCAGCAATTCAGTGAGGCTCTTAGCAACTTAGACTCTTTCAAAACAAAAAATAAAAAAGGGCTGGAGGTGTAGCTCGGATATAGAAGGCCCCTCAGTTCCATCCCCAATATCAAAAAAAAAAGAAAGAAAGAAAAGGAAGGAAAGAAGGGAAGGGAAGGGAAGGAAAAAATTATCTACTGAAAACTTGTCACAAGTGAAGCAGCTTGGAGTAATATTCTGATAATGATTCATAGCACAACTTCATGACCTATAGATTCTTCCATAGCATTGGCTCTTTTGCTCTAAAAAGATGAACACTAGCCTATGCAAGGGTGGAGGCGTCTGTTTGTCAAGGCTGGACCACCATCATTAAGATCATTGGCAAATGATGTTTCTTCATTCACCTCTTGAAGGGGTGAAAGAGGCTGAGCAAAGCCCCAGAGTCCAGGCTTTGGACATCACTAAAATTAAATCTTTTGCTTTAAATTATTAATACTTAATGAAGGCCAGGCACTGTCTCAGCACTAGGGAGGCTGAGACAGGAGGATCCCAAGTTGGAGGCCAGCCTGGGCAACTTATGAAGACACTGTCACAAAATATAGAAAAATAAATAAAAAATAAAAAGGTGGTCTGGTCTGGGATGTAGCTCAGTGGTAGAGTGGCCCGGGGTTTACTCCCCAGTACTGGAATAAGTAAATAAATAAATAAATAAATAAAGTCTAAAGAAATGGAAAGACAGAGCTGTTTGGAAGCTCTGCCTGTAGCTGAAGGACTTTTCAGTGGCTGGGACTCACAATGCATTACTTGAGCAAGGGTGCATCTGATTCTTTGGGCAAGTTCTTCTATATATCAGCATATAAAGATGCTTTGTTTTGGAGTAGTTTCACACACACACACAAAAAAAAATCCTCTAGTCTTTGGGCTAAAAGGTATACTATAAGTCTGCCTGCCAGAACTCTGGGAAGTCTCACTATTTGTTATTTAGGCTAATTTGGTCGCTTTTTCAGCATGGTGGTGGCTCACCCCCACTATGCCTGGTGTTCTAGAATTCAGTCTCACTGGTTCAACTTTTCCAAAATGTGAACTTTGTTCCAGTTTTCAGCAGAGGGGAGGGGAGGGGTCATAAGGTTATCCACCTTCCTTCAAAGGTTACTGAGGGCTACATGCCTAATTCTTTCTAGAACTCGAAGGCAGAAAATATTTTGCTTCTTGTTACCTTCTTCCTGTAGGTGCTTAGGTAATTTTTTATTTTATTTTTCTTGGTAATGGGGATTGAAACCAGGGGTATTCTGCCTCCAAGCCACACCTCCTCTCCCAATGTTTTTCTTTTTTTTTTTAAACAGGGTCTCACAGAGTTGCATAGGGCCTCACTAAGTTGCTGAGGCTAGCCACGAACCTGTGATCCTCCTGTCTCAGCCTCTCAAGTAGTGGGATTACAGGCTTGTGGCAGTGTGCCCAGTACTTTGGTGATTGTTAAAGGTCAGGTTTAGGAAGTAAAGAGAGAGGATGCCTGTGTTTGCTCTATCATATTTCGCCAAAATCTCTCTTATCATTTCTACGCTTTACTTTTTAAAATTCCATCTTCTATATATCAAATATTCATTTTGGTGTGCAAAGGGAAATAAAGATACAAGCTAAATCTCGCTCTGTACCAGGGCAAGCCAAAGACCTATCATTTATTGAACATGTTTTCCTTTTGTCTTGTTTGTAACACATAAGGGAGCAGAGTGCTCTTGCCTTTGTGAGTCAGAAATGGCAAAAGTTACCAAAGTTAGAGCATCTTCTCTGGGTCCTAAAGAACAGGCATGTACAGATGTGTGGAGGGAAGTTATTGAAGCATAGGAAGTGGTGTGTGGGACTGCATGAAAATGGATGGGAAATGGAAAATGAGGCTAACAAAATATTGGATAGATCCTAAAGAACATTTCACACCGTGCAGAAATTAGAGTTCATGTGTAGGAAAACAAGGTCATAACATAAGTTAAGGACAATATTTTAAAAGCTGCACATGAAGCATCTCATTACCAACTGATTAAATGGTTTTGTTGTGGTCCATTTTCAGCATTTATTTTCTTAGCCTTTACTCTCCCAAGAACATTTCTTTAAGGTGTCATCAATAATTCACAATCCCATGGTTTTTGTTTCTTTTTGCACCTGAGTGTGACCCCGCTGAAGACTTACTCATCTAATTAATGCTAAGTAAGTTCTTTATACTTCCCTGGGTAACTAGGAGGCTATGCAGGATACATACAGACACAAAAGTATAGACCCTAGAAATTTAAGCTGAAAAAATAAGATTGAAAATATTAGTAGCTGCATAATGTGGAGAAGACAAATTCTGTAGTTAAAAGAAGCTAAAGTCGCAGGGTGCCATGGTACACACTAGTAATCCCAGCTATTCAGGAGGCTGAAGCAAAAGGATGGCAAATTCCAGGCCAGCCTGAACAACTTAGAAAATCCTTTCTCAAAATAAAAACTTAAAAAGGGTTAGGGATGGGTATGTAGTTCAATGGTCTACCACTTGCCTTAGCATGCATGAGACCTTGGACTCAATCCACCGTACCCTTCTGCCATGTATATGCATACATAGGTATGCATATATTATTGTAGATCTTTGATTTTGGCCCCTTTGGAAAGATACCCAGGAATGGTATAGCCGGATCCTATGGTGTGTCCATTCCCAGTTTTCCGAGGAATCTCCACACTGATTTCCGTACTTACTGACCTAATTTGCAATTCCACCAACAGCGTAGAACAGTTTCTATTTCCCCACATCCTCGCCACATTTATTGTTTTTTGACTTCTTGATGATTGCCATTTTGATTGGGGTTAAATGGAATCCCAGTGTAGTTTTGATTTGCATCTCCCTAATTGCTAATGATGTTGAACATTTTTTTGATGTATCTATTGGCCATTTGTATCTCTTCTTTTGTGAAGTGTTTATTTAATCTGGTTGCGCATTTCTTGACTGGGTTATTTGGGATTTTTTAGTGTAAAGTCTTTTAAGTTTTTTGTATAGTCTAGATATTAGTCCTCTATCAGAGGGATAGCTGGCAAAGATAGTCTCCCATTCTATAGGCTTTCTTTTTACACTCTTTTTTCCCGCCCCCCCCCCCTTGGTACTGGGGATTGAACTCAGGGGCATTCTACCTCCAAATTGTACCCCCAGCCCTATTTTTTATTCTTTATTTTGAAACAGGGTCTCACTGAGTTGTGGAGTGCCTCACTAGGTAGCTAAGGCTGGCCTCGAACCCGTATCCTCTGGTCTCAGTCTCCCAAATGCTGGGATTACAAACATGCGCCACCACGCCCAGCTTCTTTTTAGACTCTTGATGGTTTCATTTGATGTGCAGAAACTGTTTAGTTTAATGCCATCCCACTTATTAATTCTTGTTTTAATTTCCTGAGCTTTGGGGGTCTTGTTGAGGAACTTTCTACCTGTGCCTTTATGTTGGAGTGTTGGACCTATACCTTATAGTAGCTTCACAGTCTCTGGTCCTACTTCCAGGTCTTTGATTCATCTTGGGTTGACTCCTGTGCATGGTGAGAGGTTAGGATTTAGTTCTGTTTTTCTAGAAATGGATAACTAGTTTTCCCATCACCATTTGTTGAAAAGTCTGTCTTTTCTACAACGTATACATCTGGCACCTTTGTTGGAAATCAATTGGCTATACGTATGTGGATTTGTTTCTATATCTTCTATTTTGTTCCATTGATCTATGTGTGTGTGTGTGTGTGTGTTTGTGCCAATACCATGCTGTTTTTATTATTATAGCTCTGTAGTATAATGTGAAGTCAGGAATTGTGATGACTTCTGCATGGTTCTTATTGCTGAGAATTGCTTTGGCTATTTTGGGTGTTTTGTTTCTCCATATGAAATTTAGGAAGCCAGGCATGGTGGCACACACTTGTAATCCCAGTACTTGGGAGGCTGAGACAGGAGGATGGCAGGTTTGAGGATAGCCTCGGCAAGTAGTGAGACTCTCATCAACCTAGCAAGAGTCTGTTTCCAAATAAGAAATAAAATCTAGCTGGGGGTGTAGCTTGAAGGTAGAATGTCTCTGGGTTCTGGGTTCAGTCACCCACCCTCCAAAAAAAAAAAAAAAAAGAAATTTAGGACTGATATTTCTAGGTCTGTGAAGAATGACATTGGTATTTTTGTAGGGATTGCATTAACTCTATGAACCACTTTTCATAGAATGGCCACTTTGATAGTATTTACTCTGCCTATCTTTCCATCCTCTAAGATCTTCTTCGATTTCTTTCTTTAGTGTTTCATAATTTTCATTGTACTTCCTTGGTTAGGTTTATTCCAAGGTATTTTATTGGTTTTGAGGTTTTTGTGAATGGAATTGTCTTCTGGGGTTCTTTCTCAGTGGATTCATGGTTGGCATATAGAGAAGCTACTGATTTTTTTTTTTAGGTTGATTTTGTATCGGCTACTTTGCTGAATTGGTTACTCAGCTCTAGTAGTCTTTTGGTTGAGTTTTTGGGGGCTTTTAAATATAGGATCATATCATCTGCAAATAAAGATAATTTAAATTCTTCTTTCCTTATTTGAATTCCTTTGATATCCTTCTCTTTGTCTTATTGCTCTGGCAAGAGTCTCTAGGAATACATTGAAAAGGAGTGATGATAGCAGGTATCCTTGTCTCGTTCCTGATTTTAAAGGGAATTTCCGCAGTTTTTCCCTGTTCAATATGATGTTGGCTTTGGGTTTATTGTATATTGCCTTTACGATGTTGAGGTACATCCCTTCTATTCCGATTTTCTGCAGTGTTTAAAACAGAAATGGGTGTTGGATTTTGTCAAATGCTTTTTCGGTGTCTATTGAGATGATTATGTGATTTTTGTCCTTCTATTTAATGTGGTGAATAACATGTATTGATTTATGTATGTTGAACTAGCCTTGTTTTCCTGGGATGAAACCAATTTGGTTATGGTGTACAATTTTCTTGATGTGGTTTTGAATGCACCTAGCTAGTATTTTGTTTCAAATTTTTGCATCTATGTTCATCAATGATATTTTTCTGTAATTTATTTTCTTAAGGTATTTTTATTTGGTTTTGGTATTAATGTGGTGCTGGCCTCATAGAAGGAGTCTGGAAGAAAGTTTTGTAGAATTCTGCTAGAAATCCATCTGGATCTGGGCTTTTCTTTGATGGCAGGCTTTTTATTGCTGTTTCTATTTCTTTGCTTGCTATTGGTCGACTTAGGTTTTCTATATTCTTTTGGTTCAATTTAGGTATGTTGTATGTGTCTAGAAATCTGTTGATTTCTTCCATGTTTTCCAGTTTATTGAAATGTAAATTTTCAAAATAGTTTCTGATGATCCTCTGAATTTCACCACTATCTGTAATGATGTTTCCTTTTTTGTTTCTGATTTTAATAATTTGGGTCGATTCTCTCTTTTGGTTAGTTTGGTTAGAGGTTTGTCAATCTTGTTAATCTTTTCAAAGAACCAGCTTTTTGTTTTGTTGAACCTTTGTATTTTTTTTTTATTCTCCATTTCATTGATTTCTGCTCTGATTTTAGTTATCTTTTGCCTATTGCCTGCTGGTAGGTATTTAGTGCCCCACAGCCACCACTGCTGCTCTGTTGATTGTGAGCCTGTGATATTGCAGAATGCTGACCTCTAGTCTCTATGGCCAGTGGGCTTAGTCTCAGCAAGGCCAGCAATTCATATGTTCCATACTTGTGGCCTGGCTCACTGAGCTTTGATGGCCCCTTGGATACTGCCCCGATCTGCTTACAACAATCACGTAGAGTACTGTCAGTCACTAGCATGCATACTTGTCAGGTATGAACTCTGCTGGTGGAGATAGTGTTGAGTTCCCAGCCTATAGCTGTGATCAAGTGAAGCCCTGCTGGGCCCCTGGCCTCCCAGCTTACAGGGCCCAAGCTCTATCAGGGAGAGACTGTACAGTTCTAAGCCTGGGGCTTAGGTGGTTCAGTTATTTAGCCCCAGGGACTCCACTGCTGCTCTGGGAGGCTTTGATCATGTCATCCCTTGTTGGCCTTTGGTGTTGGTGCTTGGTAGCACCCAAGCACAGCCAGGCATAAATTTATTGCTTTCTAAGCCTGAAACTCAGTAGGCTGAGTTATTTCCCCCCATAGACACTAAGGTTGGGTGTCCTGTAGTGATCCCTGGGGACCTTACAAACTTGACAATAGGAATAATATTGATTTATCAGTTTTTTCTTGATATTAAATTTATATCACAAGAAAACTATAGATGAATATGTCTCATAAACACAGACACAAAATGACTTAATAGAATATTAGCAAACAGAGTTCAGCAATATATGGAAATGATTATGTTTTATGACCAATTAGGTCTTATTTCAGGTATGTGAAATTGCTTCAATAGTCACAAATCAACTAATGCAGTACCTCATATTAATAGAATAAAGGATGAAGTAAATGAAATCATTTCAATACACACAGAATAAACAGTCAACTAAACTCAACACACTTTCATGATAAAACTCCCAATAAACTAGGACTAGAAGGGAACTTCCTCAGTTTGGTGAACAACCTTTAAAAAAAATACCTCCAGCTAACATGATAATTAGTGATGAAAGACTAAATGCTTTGATCCTAAAATTCATAGGTTTATTAAAATGACCAAAGAAAGGAAGGTGGAAAGGCAAGGAAAAAAAGAAAGAGAAACTTGGGAAGAAAAATTAAAAATTATTTTAGACTAATCTTTCCTTAAAATAATGGTGAATAAGCCTTGTAACCCCAAGTTTTGTGTTGAGATTCTGGGAAAGTGAACAGGTTAAATATGATGGCAAGGAGCCGGGCGTGGTGGCGCACGCTTGTAATCCCAGCATTCGGGAGGCTGAGACCGGAGGATCCGGGTTCGCGGCCAGCCTCAGCTACCTAGTGAGGCACTCCGCAACTTAGTGAGACTCGGTTTCAAAATAAAGAATAAAAAATAGGGCTGGGGGTATAGCTCGGAGGTAGAATGCCTCTGAGTTCAATCCCCAGT
>PVLC010019711.1:0-18027 GCA_004027655.1 Graphiurus murinus
ATGATGTGGAACATTTCCTCATACATTTATTGGCCATTTGTATTTCTTCTTTTGTGAAGTGTCTATTTAGATCCTTTTCCCATTTCTTGATTGTGTTATTTGTTTTCTTAGCTGTGAGTTTCTTGAGTTCTTTGTATATTCTAGATATGAGTCCTCTGTCAGATGAGTAGCTGGCAAAGATTTTCTCCCACTCTGTGGGATAGCCAAAGTAGTTCTTAGTAACAAGAACCATGCAGGAGGTATCACAATACCTGACTTCAATCTTTACTACAAAGCCACAGTAATAAAAACAGCATGGTATTGGCACAAAAACAGACACATAGACTAATGGAGCAGAATAGAAGATCCAGAAACAGACCCACGTGTTTACAGTCAACTGATTTTCGACAAAGGAGCCAAAAACATACGCTGGAAAAAAGATAGCCTCTTTAACAAATGGTGCTGGCAAAACTGGTTAACCATATGCAGGAAAATGAAAATAAACCCTACTTTCTCACCCTGCACAAGAGTCAATTCCAGATGGATCAGAGACCTGGAAGTTAGGCCAGAGACCTTGCAGCTACTTCAAAAGGGCATAGGCCCAACACATAGGCACAGGTCAAAACTTTCTCAACAGGACCTCAAAAGCACAAGCAACCCACATAGGCACAGGTCAAAACTTTCTCAACAGGACCTCAAAAGCACAAGCAACCCAAAGGAAGATCAATATATGGGATTACAATAAACTAAAGAGCTTCTGTGCAGCAAAGGAAACTATCAAGATCCTCAGGATTCTTCCCAGAATTACTGTGTTTACCCGTGACAGTAAGAGGCCCTCAACCAACTTTAGGGACAACCCAGCTTAGCCGGTCGTCCACCATGGAAATTGGGAGGTCACAGATAAAAGTTGCCCTAAGATGCTGAGTTTATGATAATTTGTTAGGCGTTATAGAAAACTACACATGCTTCAACAATGCCTCCGCAGGACAGGTCCAAGGGGGCTCTGACTACTGCTTTTCTAGTCTGTTTTTCTTTTTTGTTTCTTTGTTTTATTTATTTATTTTTTGCGGTACTGGGGATTGAACTCAGGGGCATTCTACCTCCGAGCTATACCTCCAGCCCTATTTTTTTTATTCTTTATTTTGAAACTGAGTCTCACTAAGTTGCGGAGGGCCTCATAAGTAGCTGAGGCTGGCCACGAACCCAGATCCTCAGGACTCAGCCTCCCAAATGATGGGATTACAAGTGTGTGCCACCACGCCTGGCTCTTTTTTGTTTCTTTCAGTACTGAAGCTTGAACCCAGAGGTATTTGACCTCTAAGATATACTCCCAGGACTATTTTATTTTATTTTCTAAATTGTGTAACAGGGTCTGGCTAAGTGGCTGAGGCTGGCCTTGAACCTCTGATCCTCCTGTCTCAGCCTCCCAAGTACTAGGAGCTTCAACACTGCCTGCACGGTAATTGAGAAACAAATCTTACAACATCAAACCCATGCTTGGAACACTTTCAGGGCCTGATAACAATGCTTAGATAGTAGGAGGTTTTCAATAAGTGCATGACAGATAAATAAAATGTCAAAGTACATGTTATGACACTAAGCGATAAACCAGTTGATTAAAAAGCGCAGGCTCAGCTAGGAATGGTGCATGTCTATAATCCCAGGATTTGGGACCTGAGACGGGAGGATCGCAGGTTCAAAGCCAGCCTCAGCAATTTAGTGAGATCCTGTTTCAAAATAAAAAATAAAATAGGGCTGGGGGACGTAGCTCAGAGGTAGAATGCACACACACACACACACACACACACACACACACACACACACACACACCATTCTAATCGATACAGCCAACCTCTTTACTTAGTCTCTCATATTTAACCCCTATCACAGGCCTTGAAATAGTAGCCCATGCCTGTGATCCCAGTACTTAGGAGGCTGAAACAGGAGGATCACAGGTTTGAGGCCAGCCTCAGCAAAGTAGCCAACCTCTCAGTAACGGAGCCCAGCAAGACCCTGTTTTGAAGCAAAAAATAAAAAGGGCTGGGGGTGTATCTTGGAGGTAGAATGCCTTGGGTTCAATCCTCGATACCAAAAATTTTTAAAAAATAAAAGAATAAAGGAAGATATAATGCTTTTCAGACGCATTACATCTGCAAACCAAAGGAGCTGATGAGGCCAAGGTGCGGATATTCTGTTTTTGTTTTAACATTACAACTAATTTTTGCACCCTTTTAAAAGTTATTTCTCTGCCAAGCATGGTGGCACACGCCTGTAACCCCAGCACTTGGGAAAGTGAGACAGGAGAATCACAGGTTCGAGGACAGCGTCAGCAAGTAGTGAGACTCTCATCAACCCAGCAACTTAGTGAGACCCTATTTCTTTCTTTTTTTTTTTTTATTTTTCAGCACAGATTTTTTATACATTTCTTGAGTACACCAGGGTTACATAGACATTTATGACATATCAATCATTGTGAGATCACAAATAGCACCACTTCTTCGTTTTACACGTATAGCCCACATTCTTAACATAGCCTGGTAAAGCAAACTTTCTAGAGTCATAAGGCCATAATCCTTTAGGAGACCCTATTTCAAAAGAAAAATCAAATAGGGCTGGGGGTGTTAGCTCGGAAGTAGAACACCCCTGGGTTTAATCCCCAGTACCAAAAAATAAAAATAAAATAAATAAATAAAAGTTATTTCTCATATCTGACTCTCCTTTTCTATACTAACAAAATATAAGCAATCTTCCCTCTATGCCTCATTTATGTATTTTTAAAACCACGTCTTATTCAAACTGCAGGGGGACGAGAACTTTCAATTTCCTGAACACCGAGTTTCCTATTGGATATTCCACCGGCTCCCCAGGATTTGGGGGTCCCCCACATGTCCAACACACACATGCCCAGCCACACACTTCCCCGCATGAACCTAACGTTCCCACCTCCCTGTTTCTCTCTCTTCCCTCACAGAGAGCTTAAAAGTGCTTCCAAGTTCAAAACGCGTTGCTAAGCGACACACCTGCCCGGGGATCAGGAACAAGATTCAAAGGCAACTTGCTAATGGCTTCATTACTGATTCCTTTATCAACCTGGAAGACAGAGGCTGCTTTGCTTCGTGGTTTCGCCAAATGGTAATTGGGGGAAAAACAAAACAAAACAAAATTAAAAGGGTAGGTGCTCTGCAGAGGGAACTGTTCCTGTTTCTTCCCAAAGTACCAGGCCTGAGGGCAGTTGCCACGCCCACTTTCTCTTCTGTTGGGTCTGTGCTGTGTGCCCCGGGGTTAGGGGTCATGTCAACTCCCACACCAGCACCTCTGATGCGTGTTCTTTCTTTCCCTCTCCCTCTCCCTCTCCCTCTCCCTCTCCCTCTCCCTCTCCCCCCCTCTCTCTCTCTCTTTCCCTTCACATTTAGTTCATTTAGCACCCTGTCAAGCCATTCCTGATAGCCCTGTAATGCTAGCTTACCTATGGCTTCTTATCCTAATGAGGTAGATAGGAAAAATAAAATAATAGGTAAAAAAAAAAAGAAGGCAAACTGAAAAGGAAGAAGAACATCGTTTTAAAATCTAGAAACTTCCTTATGTTCACCCCCCAGAGTCTGCTCTTTTGCAGGCAGAAGCCCTTAATGGACCACACTTTTAGTCTTAATGGCCTACCTGGCCTGTCTTTTCTTAGGCAAAGGGTCTCGATAGACCCACACTTTTTCAGCCTAATGGCCTATCTTGCCCCCTGAAATTCCTGGGATGCTTGGTAAACAAAAGATCCCCCCCAAAAGTCTGATAGTTGGTCAGGCCCAGGTGTCATCCAGCACCTACCAATGAAATGGCGGGAATCTGAGGATTCAAAAAAAAAAAAAAGGACCAGGACCCCGGTCCCTGCCATGCGCCCCTACCCACCCCCTCAGGGGTCTCCTGTAAAAAGGACCGTAAAGACCCCAAAGGCGCGCACTCTCTCTCTTGAAATGACCCACCTTCTCCCGTGAATGGGTATCCCCCATTTTCCTAAATAAACCTCTGTCTTGTCTCTGACTGTCTTTTCCACATGGAAGCCAAGGACCCCGAGGTCCTGGGGTGGGTTTCCCGTCCCCAATCCCGGGAACACCTCAGGACTCTCCTCGGAATCATCAGATTCCTGTGACTCTAACACCTTGCTGTAGCCACGGTGGCTGGTTGAGAGGGAAGTCCTCTGCCAGGTCCTGTCAGATGGAATTTCCCCATCTTTCAAATCCTTGGCAAGGACTTTCTTGACCCCATGGCGCTGAACAGAAGTAATCCCCTTCCCTCGTTCCTGTGATCCTCTGCTTATCTTTTTTCGGGACGACTTTACTGTAGTGAATACGGTAATCGCCACCATAGTTTTTCTCCCAACTGGTATACTGAGCTGTTTTGCCAGCCATGCTTGTAGACCAAACAACAGCCAACCAAAACAAATCAACTCTAATACTGGTGGAACGTGTTATGGGGCTTATACTAGAGTTCTTGTGTCTCTTCCTTCTTTTTGTTGTTGTTTGTTTTATTGGCTTATGTGGTTTTGGTACTGGGGATTGAGCCCAAGGGCATTTTATCTCTGAGCTACACCCCTGGACATTTTGTTGTTGTTAATTTATTGGGTACTGGAGATTGAAGCTACAGGCATTCTACCTCCAAGCTATGCCTCCAGCCTTATTTTACTTTTTTTTAAATTTTGAAACAGGGTCTTGCTAAATTGCTGAGGCTGGCCTTGAACCTGCGATTCTCCTGTCTTAGCCTCCCAAGTACTGGGATTATAAGCATGTGTCACTTGTAATATTGCTCCTATTTTTATTTTATTTATTTATTTGTTTGTTCATTCATTCATTCATTCATTCATTCAGTGGTACTGGGGATCGAACCCAAGGGTATCATACCTACATCTGAGCTACGCCCCCAGACCTATTTTATTTATTTATTTTGAAACAGGTTCTCAGTGAGTTGCAGAGGGCCTCGCTAAATTGCAGAGGCTAGCCTTGAACCTTCAATCCTCCTGTCTCAGCCTCCCAAGTACTGGAATTACTTACAAGCATGTGCCACCATGCTTGGCTTCTTCTTCTCTTTTTTTTTTTTTTTTTTTTTTTTTTTTTTTTTTTTTTTTTTTTGCAGTACTAGGGATTGAACTCAGGGGCATTCTACCTCCAAGCTACACCCCCAGCCCAATTTTTTATTCTTTATTTTGAAACAGAGTCTCTCTAAGTTGCGGAGTGCCTCACTAAGTAGCTGAGGCTGGCCGAGAACCTGGATCTTCTAGTCTCAGCCTCCCAAATGCTGCGATTACAAGCGTGCACCACCAACCTGGCTTCTTCTTCTCTTTCAAAGGACATTAATTCCATCACGAAGGCCCTGTGCTCTTGACCTCATCTGATCCTAGGTCTCTGCCATACCCCATCTCCTATTAATTACCATCACACTGGGGCTGAGACCTTCAACGCCTGAATTTGGGGCAGACGTAATTCAATGCACGGCAGACCCCAGAGAGCTTTCCAATGCACATCAGCAGCTCGCTCTTCCTGTAGGTCCACCTTAAACGCTCAGAGCTCTCTCAGGTACACTGGCCCTCTTTTGCCCCACCCTTTCCACCCTGAAAACTTGGTAAATTCCTACTCTTCCATCAAACCTCCACTCAAATGTAGTGCCCCAGGAAGCCTTCTTCCCTTCTTATCTCTCCCTCCTGCCAATTTGCCCACAGTTCTCTACGCTGTGACCCCAAGGCTTGCCACTCTGCGTGTGATATCTAATTCACTTATCAGTCTTCCTCACTTGAAGGCAAACTGCTCTGTGATAAGGGATCATTTGCCTGTGCATCTTCAGGGCCCAAAACAATAAGCAATGACATAATACATACTTTTGAATGACTAAGCGAGTGAAATGGATAGTAAAAGCATGTGCTATTTTAGAGAAGTTACAAAGCAGGAAACAGTCACCATTATTTCCCAGATACTTGAAGTTACTGTTTTTTAAAATTAAAAAAGCTGGGCGTGGTGGCGCACGCTTGTAATCCCAGCATTTGGGAGGCTGAGACCGGAGGATCTGGGTTCAAGGCCAGCCTCAGCTACCTAGTGAGGCCCTCCACAACTTAGTGAGACCCCGTTTCAAAATAAACAATAAAAAAAAGGACTGAGGATATTCTTTGGAGGTAGAACACTCCTGAGTTCAATCCCCAGTACCGCAAAAATAAAATAAAATTAAATTAAGAAATCTAGCCAGCTGTGGTGGCGTACACCTGTCATCCCAGTGCTTGGGAGGCTGAGACAGGAGAATGGCAGGTTCGTGGCCAGCCTTGGTAACTTAGTGAGGCCCTCTGCAACTTAGTGAGACCCTGTTTCATAATAAATAAATAAAATAGGGCTGCGAGTGTAGCTCAGAGGTAGAATATGCCTGGATTCAATCCCCTGTACCACAAAAAAAAAAAAAAAAGAAAAGAAAAGAAAAGAAAAAAGAGAAAGAAGGATGCAAGGAATCTATGAGTACTTTATTAAAAGGGAGGTTCATAGCCAAAAAGCCTATTTTAAATGTTTTCAGAATTTCAAACATTTCCTAAAATATTTGAAATTCTAAAATATTCCCTTTATAGGCCGGACGTGGTGGCGCATGCTTGTAATCCCAGCATTCGGGAGGCTGAGACCAGAGGATCCGGGTTCGTGGCCAGCCTCAGCTACCTAGAGAGGCCCTCCACAACTTAGTGAGACTTGGTTTCAAAATAAAGAATAAAGAATAAAAAATAGGGCTGAGGGTATAGGTCGGAGGTAGAATGCCCCTGAGTTCAATCCCCAGTATCGCAAAAATAAATAAATAAATAAATAAGTAAAATAAAATATTCCCTTTATTTCCTGAAATAAGAAGTCATATCTCTAGTTTGACTTGAATGTTTATTTCTTGTTAGTCCTGCTAAATTTTTCACATCAGTATAAAAAAATACGTATCACTTCCAATGATAAAAAGGTCAAGTCAGAAAACACATGTGGATCATTGTTATGGATTGAATGGAGTGCTCCCAAAATATAGGTCAAGTCCTAACTTCTAGTACCTGTAAACGTGACCTTGTTGAAAAAGAGATCCTTTGCAAACGGAATCAAGTTAGGAGGAGGTCACATTTGCTGAGAGCGGGCTGTCACCCAATACAAATGCTGTCCTGTGAAGAGACCCACAAACCCACACAGAGAACCAGGGGTGGTTGCACCTGCCTGTAATCCCAGTGCTTCTGAGGCTGAAACAGGAGGATTAAAGATTGGAGGCCAGCCTCAGCAACTTAGCGAGGCTCTCAGCAACTTAGTGAGACCGTGTTTCAAAATAAAAAATTAAAATAGGGCTGAGGGTGTTGCTCAGAGGTAGAATGTCCTTGTCTTAATGGGAATGAATTTACCATATGATCCAGCAATATCACTTCTGGGTATCTACACAAAAGAATGGAAACCAAACTACCAGACCAGCGCATGTGTATCTATGTTTATAGCTGCACAATTCACGATAGCCAAACAGTGGAACCAGCCAAGATGTCCATCGACAGATGAATGGATTACAAAACTATGTGATATGTACACAATGGAATTTTACTGAGCCATAAAGAAGAACAAAATCATGTCATTTGCAGGGAAATGGATGCAACTGGAAAACATTATGTTAAGTGAGATTAGTCAGTCACAAAAAGTAAAAAAATCATACACTCTCCCTAATATGCAGAAGCTATGGAGAAAGTGGGACATAAAAAGGACTCTAGACAAAGAAGGAGAAACCTTAGGTGAGCAAAGAAGGTGACTTAACTGAAGGTGATGGTGTGGGGAACACCCTACTGCACATGATGTACTTTCACAAACATAGCAAAGTCAATCACTAAACTAAACTTGAGAAGGAGGGAAGGCGAGGGAGTGGGGTGGGAATTGGGGAAGGGTTAAATGAGAGATGTGTGCATGCATGCCTTTACCAGCTTGTAACTCTCAAAGACGTATGATTACAATGCACCAATAAAAAAATTTTAAAAAAAATAATGTCCTTGTCTTCAATCCCCAGTGCTATTAAGTAAGTTAGTAAGTAAGTAATAAAATAGTAAGTAAACAAACCAACCAGCCCATAGAGAGAGGACCAAGATGTAGACAGAGATTAGAGTGTTTCATCCACAAATCAAGAAACATTGCGAACAACAACTACTAAGGACAGTGTTAGAAACAGATTTTAGGGAAGCTGCAAATTTAAAAAAAGAAAACAAAACAACAAAAAACAAAACAAACAAACAAACAAAACCTCATGAAACCAAAAGTAACTCGGCAAGGCGGTTTACGTCTGCGCAGAAGGACGCAAGCACACAGCAGGCAGTCCATCCACTCAGCTTTTTTTTTCCCCAACAGGAAGGCCACTACGCCGCTCCCCATTGGCTGGAGCAAGACTCCACAGTCTGATCTGATTGGCTAGTTTTCCCTGGGCAGATTTTACAAAGGGAGACACATGAAGCCAGTACCTTCAGGGGTGGAGCATGCAGACTCGTGTTACAAAACGGATCCCTAAGCTACAGGTCCTGAATGGAAGCCTGCCCGTTTCTGTGCGATCTTATAACTTTCACAGAAAAGACTGTTCTCCTTTCTTACAACAGCGACACCAGAAACTAAGAGAATGACAGGAACAGATTCTCCCCTGGGGTTTTCAGAAAGAAGATGGTTCTGTCTACAAGTTAATTTCAAACCTCCAGCCTCTGCCACTGGCTCTACTTCCACAAAACCTGATTAAGTCGATCTAGGCCACATTCTAGAAAAGTGTGTGGTTCATAAGCTGCTGGGGTAATTAATTCCAAGATTAGTGGGCGATGGACCAAATTTTACAAAGTGCTGATTTAAATAGTCACAGTGCAGCCGGGTGTGGTGGCACACGCCTGTAATCCCAGTACTTGGAGGCTGAGATAGGAGGATCGCACGTTTGAAATCAGCCTCAGCAACTGGTCGACCTGCTACCTCTGTGGGGTTGGGGTTGGGGCTGGGGCTGGGGCTGGGGCTGGGGCGGAGATTCTGTTTCAAAATTAAAATATAAAAAGGGCTGGAAGTATAGCTCAGAGGTAGAATGATGCCCTTGGGCTCAATCCCAGTACCAAAAAAAAAAAAAGTCAAGATACTTCACTTCAAAACCCTGACTTTAATTGAAAGTGTGTTTTGTTTTTTGTTTGTTTGTTTGTTTTGGTTTTGGTAGTTTTTTAATCCTGGCTGACTGGGAAACAAAAACCAACATATGTATCTGGTTCAATAACAACTTGAAATGATCAGCAATGAGTTTAATGATAAAGCAGTATTCACTGGGCGTATCATGTCCCCATTGGTAGACCAGTTGGCCAAATGACTTTCCACTTGAATAGGAAGAATATGGAAATTCTGAAAGACCCTTATGTGACACCAAAATAAACAAACAAAAAGAGCAGGTGTTACAACAATAGGAAAGGCCTGCGCTGGCAAAAATATTCACTGCCATTCTGGTGGCCCACTGTGTTTTTTATGTTACTGCTGTTGTTGCTTTTGTACTAGGAATTGAACCCAGGGAGTTCTACCTCCAAGTTACACCCTCAACTCTTCATTTCTTATTTTGGAACACAGTCTCCCAAGGTTGCCGAGAGTCTCGTTAAGTTGCCGAGGCTGGCTTCGAACCTGCTAACCTTCTGTTTCGAGCTCTGGTGGCTCACTTTGAATGTTCTTGTATGTCCACTCACTTACAGCAGAAGGAAGGAAGGAAGGAAGGAAGGGGGGAGGGATGGAGGGAGGGAGGAAGGAAGGAAGGAAGGAAGGAAGGAAGGCAGGCAGGGAGGCAGGGAGGGAGGGAGGGAGAGAAGAAGGGAAGGAAGGAAGGAAGGAAGGAAGGAAGGAAGGAAGGAAGGAAGGAAGGAAGGAAGGCTGGCTTTCACCAGATTTGGCCCCTGGATCTTACACTTCCTAGCCTCCAGAATCATGAGCCAAATAAACTTCCATTATTTATAACTTACCCAGTCTCAAGTATTATGTTACAGCAACACAAAACAAAGAGAGAAGCTCAAGATGATCTGCATCCAATTCAAAACCTGATCCACTGAGCACTGAGCAGATCAGTTTATGTTGCCATCCAAGCACCACACACATGAGTATTTTACTTTATTATGTTTCATTTTTATTTTATTTTTTGTGTTACTGGGGATTGAACCCAGGGACATTCTATCTCAGAACTGCACCCCCCAGCCCTATTTTATTTTTTATTTTGAAACAAGGTCTCACTAAGTTGTGGAGGGCCTTGCTAAGATGCTGAGGCTGGTCTCCAACCTGCAATCCTCCTGTCTCAGCCTCCCAAGTACTGGAATAACAAGCGTGTGCCACCACACCCAGCTCAGTGGTGCCTTTTAGCAGCTCAAACTTGTTCTTTCCAAAACATTCCCGGGATCCAGAACTCTCTTTTTGTACTTCCATCAAATGTTTGTGAAACATTTCATTGAAAGATATAATTACAGGACAAATAGAACTGGCATAAACAGAGATGGGCAGCCACACTCTGGCTCTTGGCAAGAAATCACCTGCCCTTGTGGGAACAGAAAGACCAGAGGGAAATTGAAAGCCAGCCACTAGCCGGGCACCATAGGTCTTCTTTGAGCTTTGGGCAAGATGTTTTACATAGAGGATAGAAAGCAGCGGTCAATCCAGTGGTTAAGAGGAGGTTGGTTAAGTTTCTAATGCGGCAATTTGATAAAGATGCATTAAATTAATAGCAAAGAGAGACTTGAGGCTAACAGGGTGGACCAAAGGAAACCTTGTTTTGCAAAGCTGCAGGTTGCTGTCTGCCATCAGAGGGTGGACAGAGAGCTCTGGGCTCTTTCTAAATGCCACTTGGGAAAGAGTGAATTCTCTCAGTTCCTTGAGCATTCCAAAACTCCTTTCCTGAAGATGCATTTGTCTATCCCAACTCAGGAAGAAAGAAATTCCTAAAGAATCTTGTTTTGTTTTATACTGGGGATTGAACCCAGGGGCATTCTACCCCCAAGCTACACCCCCAGCCCAATTCTATGTCTTATTTGAAAACAGGGTCTCCCTAGGTTGCTGCGAGTCTCGTTAAGTTGCCGAGGCTGGTTTTGAACCTGTAATCCTCCTGCATCAGTCGGCCAAGTACTGGGATCACAAGCCTGCACCATCATGCCCGGCTCTGAAGAATCTTTTTTTTTTTTTTGGTACTGGGGATTGAACTCAGGGGCATTCTACCTCCAAGCTATACCCCCAGCCCTATTTTTTTATTCTTTTTTGTTTGTTTGTTTTTGTTTTTTTAATTATTTTTCAGCACAGATTTTTTATACGTTTCTTGAGTACAACAGGGTTACACAGACATTTATGACATATCAATCATCGTCAGATCACAAATAGCACCACTTCTTCGTTTTACACGTATAGCCCACATTCTTAACATAGCCTGGTCAAGCAAATTTTCTAGAGTCGTAAAACCATACTCCTTTAGGGTCATATATTTACTTTCTAAGAAGTGGGAGGGTCTTTCATCTACGCATCCTAGGGGCAATCTCCAGACTTTGAAACGACGATGTAGCCATAGCAGAAGAGTCAGTATAATTACTCATATATGCAGATAGCAGCTGCCAGGGGGGAGAGGGCCCAGCTGGGCTCCCACAACTCCCCCGTTTTTATTTTAAAATGCACGAAGGACTGTGCCTGTCTTAGGTCATTTCCTACCAGGTGCTTAATCTTACCCGTCATGGGGTCTCAATGAGTCATTCAACGAGCCCTGTCTTAGGTTGATATTGCCCTGAGAAAATCGAACCCGTCATTGACTACCATGCCTGTGCGAGGCAGTGCTTGGATTTTTATTCCATGTAAATCTGCTCGTATACTAACATAGGCATTGATCTTAAAAACAATCTCAGTCTCAGATAATGAACATCTGGAGACAGATGAGCCCTCTTCCTGCAGCAGTCCCCTGAAGGAATCCCCTTGTGCTAGACCAAAGTGCTCCCTTTAAACTCGGAGCAGAGGAGCACGCCAGGCCAGCTTCTGCAACAAATAAACATCACCAACAAATCATGGCAAGAGCAGCAACTAACAGCTATAAAGCTCTTTCTCATGGCTAGACACTGTATTAAGTGCTGTGTAGACATCAACTCACCTATACTGTGTGTGTGTGTGTGTGTGTGTGTGTGTGTGTGTGTGTGTGTTACTGGGGATTGAACTCAAGCGCATTCTACCTCTGAGCCATACTCCCAGCCCTAATTTATTTTTAATTTTGAAACAGGGATTCACTAAGTTGTGGGGGCCTTGCTAAGTTGCTGAGGCTGGCCTCAAAACTTCGATCCTCCTGTCTCAGTCTCCTAAGTACTCGGATTACAGGTGCATGCCACCATGCGAGGTTTATTTCTACCTCTAACTTTTACAGTACCCTAGGAGGATTTCATATCAGTGCCATTTCACAAATAAGAACAGTGAGTCTTGGGAGGTTAAAAACACATTCAGGAGCCGGGTGTGGTGGTGCACGCTTGTAATCCCAGCATTCAGGAGGCTGAGACTGGAGGATCCGGGTTCGAGGCCAGCCTCAGCTACCTAGTGAGGCACTCCGCAACTTAGTGAGACTCGGTTTCAAAATAAAGAATAAAAAATAGGGCTGGGAGTATAGCTCGGAGGTAGAATGCCCCTGAGTTCAATCCCCAGTACCAACCCCCCCCCCCCCCACACACACACACTCAGGAACATAGAGGAGTACATAGAGGAGCTTGGATTTAAACTGGAATCTGTCTGTCTCACAGTGGGGCAAAGGAGCTTAACCCCAAGGCAGAGCAAAGGGAAAGCAGGGGTCCTGGTGTGGGGTTGCAGGAGGGAGTATAATCTTAACAACACCTACGATTATTTAAATGACATCCCTGGAGAGAGAGGAACTTAAACTTCTAATTGGGCAACACACAGAGTGGAGGGGGAAAATCAGATTTCCTCAGGCAAGGTAAGTAAGTGTCTTAGTGAGGACATATGCACTCATTTGTTAGGATGAAGAAGTAAGAAGGGAGGGACTGGGAGGAGGAGGGCATTGCTAGGCACGCCACAAGCCGGCGAAGCTCCGGATACTTGAGTCTATTATTTTTGGTGGTACTGGGGACTGAACCCAGGGACATTCTACATCCAAGAGGTATCTCCATCCCTATTTATTTATTTATTTATTTATTTATATTTACTTGCTTATTTATTTATTTAGTGTGTGTGTTACTGGGGACGGAACCTCCAAGATGTATCTCCATTCTTATTTATTTATTTATATTTGCTTACTTACTTGCTTATTTATTTTGTGTGTGTGTGTGTGTGTGTGTGTGTGTGTGTGTGTGTTACTGGGGATGGAACCCAGGGGCATTCTACCTCCAAAATGTATATCCATTCTTATTTATTTATTTATTTTATTTATATTTACTTATTTATTTATTGTGTGTGTGTGTGTGTGTGTGTGTGTGTGTTACTGGGGATGGAACCCAGGGGCATTCTACCTCCAAGATGTATATCCATTCTTATTTATTTATTTATATTTACTTACTTATTTATTTATTTATTTATTTATTTTGTGTGTGTGTGTGTGTGTGTGTGTATGTGTGTGTGTGTGTGTTACTGGGGATGGAACCCAGGGGCATTCTACCTCCAAGATGTATCTCCATTCTTATTTATTTATTTATTTATTTATTTATTCATTTATTTATTTTGTGTGTGAGGAGGTACTGGGGATGGAACCCAGGGACATTCTACCTCTAAGATGTTCCTCCATCCTTATTTATTTAGTTATTTATAGTGTGTGTGTGTGTGTGTGTGTGCGCGCTACTGGGAATGGAACCCAGGGGCATTCTACCTCTAAGATGTTCCTCCATCCTTATTTATTTAGTTAGTTAGTTATAGTGTGTGTGTGTGTGTGTGTGTGTGTACATGCGCGCGCGCGCTACTGTGGATGAAACCCAGGGGCATTCTATCTCCAAGCTATATCTCCATCTCTTTTTATTATTTATTTAGTTAGTTAGTTAGTTAGTTTTGGTACTGGGGATGGAACCCAGGGGCATTCTTCCTCCGAGCTACACCCCTACCCCGATTTTAATCATTTACTTTGAAACAGGGTCTCACTAAGTTGCTGAGGCCATCCTCAAGCTTGCAATCCTCCTCCCAAGTACCAGGATTACAGACATGCAACACTCCACCCTGCCCCAATCTATTGTTTTATATTTTAATATCTGCCTGAGAAAATGTCATCACAAAATACTGTTAAAATGTCACCTATGTGGCGTACTATTAAATATTTAATAGCTTGTGGTACACAACTCCCAATATGGTCTGCAGGTATGCTCTTAGCCCTCACACCGTATCAGTCGTAGGTAGACTACTTTGGAAAATATTTGTTCCGTTCAAAAGAAAATTCACCCAAACAGTGTTTTCTGCTCACACTCCCCAAAATCAAAGCTCCCCTTGAATAATCAAGAGATGACTACATTTGCCGGGTGTGGTGGTCCACATCTATAATCCCAGTACTCGGGAGGCTGAGAAAGAGAATCACAAGTTCAAGGACAGCCTCAGCAATGCAGTGAGACCCGCAGCAACCTTCAAAATCCTGTTTCAAAATTAAAGATTTAAAAAGGGGCTGGGGTCCTGTCTAGCTCCCTTGGTTCAATCCCCAGTACCATAAACACACACACACACACACACACACACACACACACACACACACACACAAAGGAGAGAGACCCATATTTATATTTTGAGATTCTTGGCTGAAAGGAAAATTATAGAAGCTGAAAGTCTCATTTTATTCATTCATTAAACACATGGACATTGACTTCTACCTCAGTTTCTTTCTTGACCATTCTGTACTACACAGCTTGTACTGAGGCCAAATTCTCTAACCCCAGGCCACAGCTGGCTTACATAGCAGCTGTGAACCTCCAGAAAGCATAGACAGAGTTTGGGTTATTTGTGAGTTATTTGGGTTATTTGTCAACATAACAGGCTCTTAGCTTTTACTCATTTCTCGAATTCTCAAATTCTTAACTTTAAAAATTAACACCAGCCAAGTGTGCCTGATGGCGCATACTTGTAATCCCACTTCTTGGGAAGCTGAGACAGGTGGATAACGGGTTTGAGGACAGCCTTAGCATGTAGTGAGACTCTCATCAATCTAGTGAGACCCTGTTTCAAAAAAATTAAAATAAAATAAAATAGGGCTGGGAGTGTAGATTGGAGGGCTGTGAGTGTTGACTCTGGATTCAGTCCCCAGTATCATACACACACACACACACACACACACACACACACACACACACACACACACACACAAATAATGTTAACAACTGAGAGTAAAAAGAACCATGACTGAGATCAAAGAATAAACAAGGAGTTATTAGCCTTCAGGTTATTATGCTTCCACCTCCTCCCTCCCTGTCTTCCCCCATCTCTCTGGTCACATTTGATGTAACAAATGCCCAATAGGGTGGAATGATGGGGAATTTGTTTTGTAATCTGTAAAGGACTCTCTATATAAATGCATATATGTAAATGATAGAGTTAGGGTCATTACCACTCAATTTTCAGGTTGCTTCCTCCAACGGTTTCAAAGAAAGACAAATATTTAATGACTGGATGCTGTGTCCCAAGGACAGAACTGTTCAGCGCGCACCATTTATGAAGAGGGACATAAGGACCCAGCCACTCCATTAGCTTAGAGAGCTTGATCTCTTTTCTGTTTTCTTTCCTTCCAACCTGCCTGCCTGTAATTAATTAATTAATTTGAACTCAGGGGCATTCTACCTCCGAGCTACACCTCCAGTCCTATTTTTTATTCTTTATTTTTGAAACAGGGTCTCACCAAGTTGCCGGAGGGCCTCACTAAGTAGCTGAGGCTGGCCTCGAACTCAGATCCTCCGGTCTCAGCCTCCCAAGTACTGGGATTACAATAGTGTGCCACCACGCCCGGCTCTGTAAATTTTTTTTTTTAATAAAAATAAAAAACTACAGGAAAATTCCAAGGCTGAATTCTGAGAGATTTTTAAATGGTGATAAATTCTGTTTATTTTAAAATGATACTAGCACCTCCTGAGGCTAAATAGGACCACGTGGTTTTTATGAAAAAACAAATAAATAAATTTCTGTAAAATGCATGGAGGGGGTTTAGGGGAGGGTGGTGGGGTTGGGTAGGGAAGGAGAATTAATGAAGGAAACACTTCCATTGATATTACGCATATATGTGAAATTACCAAGGCCAATCTCAACACCCTGTATGGGGGAAGAGAGGGAACTAGGGGGAGGCTCCCCAAGTGCTGTGTGCAAATAAGTCTCCCTCACTCTGAGCTACAGAATGATGTGAGACTACAATGCACAAATAAATGTATATGAAAAAATGCATTTCCACAGAGCTGGAAATAGCCACCTAGATTCCCAAATCCTTCTAGGAACTAAGAGAAAATAGTGTGATTTCTTTTTTTAATCGTAAGAACACTGGGCACAATGTAAAGACAGTACTCTCAGTTGCATAATATTCAGCGAGATTTTATTCTTCCTCCTTCATTTGATACAGGGAAAAATCTCCTGAAGAATTTAAGCAAACACTGTCAGATAATTGCAGCTGGTGAAGACTAGTATCTAACACACACACACACACACACACACACACACACACACTCACTCTCTCTCTCTCTCTCTCTCTCTCTTTCTCTTTCTCTGGCTCGCTCTGTTTCTGTTTTCCCCAGCTTACACTTCTAGACTGCTGCTTCTATAAAGTTGACTTCTTTTAAAAAATAATTGCACTTATTTTGACTAGCTTGGCTTTTTAAGGCACTTTAGTTTTATTCATTGCAAAAGCATTCGGAAATGGCCTATTTGTTTCCTCTATCCCAACACACACGCTGTCAATTCGTCTTGTGGTTATGAGAGAAATAAACATCCCACAAGACCCCTCTTTTTTCAGTCAGGTAGGTGTGGAATAACTCTAGTTTTTTTTTTTTTTTTTGGTGACTTAAATAAAAGTCTTCCTAGAGAAAGTGCGCTGCCTTCTGCTGCTGTTGAATTTGAAGGGAACCGGTTGTCTGGCTTTGCAAATCATGAGCATCCCTTTCCTCCGACAGGTCTAGTAACAGAGTCTGGGTTAAAAGCAAAATCCTCCAAACGTGAAAATCAAATTCTGTATAATCCGCTTACAGGTGAAGCAAATTAAAGGCTATTTTTATAAGTTTTGGAGCCCAACACACAGTCTGCGCTACAAATGGAATTTGACATTCAATCCCTTCCTACCAGTGACCCAGGGGATCAAAGTTTGTCAAGCAGCTTAAAGTGACCTAAGAAGTGCACTTAAGCAACGGGCTGTCTGTGCCGAACTTAAGAAACGTTTGCTCCGTGTTCTAAGCAGAATCTGTTTTCTATTTGTGTTGAGAAATAATTCCCCTGCAACTCACTTAAGCATTCCAGTCAACTGCATTATCTCAAAAACAGCAGACCTTTCACAGCCTCCGTCTCGGTCATAAAATATTACGAAGTCAAGTTTAAGCCAAAAACCTAAGCCTGTCTGGAAGCAGGTCTATAGAGACGCCATATGACCCCCCAATGGTCATGTGTTCTAACAGAGTGCAACTTGAATTTCTGAAAACTGGACTAACCGCTTATACATATCAAAGAAGGGAAATAGGAACCCTTCTACACTCTTGATGGGATTGCAAACTAGTTCAACCACTATGGAGATCAGTGTGGAGATTCCTTAGAAAACTGGGAATGGATCCACCATATGATCCGGCTATACCACTCCTAGGTATCTCTCCAAAGAGAACCAGAGAACTACAGTAATACATGCATACCCAGGTTTATAGCAGCACAAATCACAATAGCCAAATTATGGAACCAACCCAGGTGTCCATCAACAGATGAACTACAGGAAATACACACAATGGGATTCTACTCAGCAACAGAGAAGAATAAAATGATGTCATTTGCAAGAAAATGGAAGGACCTGGAGAACATTATGTTAAGTGAGATAATAGTCACAGAAAGTGAAGGGACATGTGTTTTCTCTAATATGCACAAGCTAGGGAGTAACTGGGATACAAGA
>PVLC010019711.1:18127-30304 GCA_004027655.1 Graphiurus murinus
GGATGTCACTGTCAACATGATTTACATTAGGAGGTGAGATGATAATGCACCAATAAAAGCACACTAAAAATAATTATTGATCTTGAAAGCTAAAAGAATAAATATCAAAGAAGAGGTACATTCTGTAAGCCACGTGGAAATGCAGCTGGAGACATTGGAAATTAGCTTTCTGGTTTTGCATTAGGGCTCTAATAACAGGCAGATGTTTACAAGTAGTACAGCCTATTGGTTACCAGTGCAAATGTTCCCGGCAAAGCCAGGTATGATGGCGCAGGCTTGTAATCCCAGCATTCGGGAGGCTGAGACTGGAGGATCCGGGTTCGAGGCCAGCCTCAGCTACCTAGTGAGGCACTCTACAACCTAGTGAGACCCTGTTTCAAAATAAAGAATAAAAAATAGGGCTGGGGGTGTAGCTCGGAGGTAGAACGCCCCTGAGCTCAATCCCTAGTACCACAAAAAAAAAAAAAAAAAAAAAATGTTCCCGGCAAGCAGAATGGGTCCCGAGTTCAGCTCTGGCCAGTGGGCTAGCTGGCCCTGTGCAGATCACTAAACATCCCCATCCCCTCTTCTACTCCATAAAGATGGCAAAAAGATCACTGACAGGGAGTCATTGCAAGGATTAAATGGTTTCAACTCCTCCTTCTTGAGCCAGTTTTTGGAAATTCAACATTCACCAGCTTCGTCACAAGAACTTCCAAATCTTTCAATTTCTTGCCCGGCATGGTGGGGCATGCCTGTAATCCTAGTACTTGGGAGGCTAAGATAGGAGGATCGAAGGTTTGAGGCCAGTCTCACCAACCTAGGGAGACCCTCAGCAACTTAGCAAGACTCTGTTTCAAAATAAAATAAAATAAATAAGTAAATAGGGCTGGGGATGTAGCTCCAAGGTCGAATGCCCCTGGGTTCAATCCCCAGTAACTTAAAAAAAAAAAAAAAAAAAAAAACTTTCAATTTCTGACTTTTGTCCAAAAATTAGAGTACAAGGAAGACTTCTTACACATTAATCCAAATGATTCCTGTACAGAAGTAATTCTCTTTTGAAAAGGAATTCTGCTTTCTCTTTAAAATTAAATAATACAGGTACAAGCATATTGCATAGCTCATATTAAACTCTTAAAAACATGAGCTATGTGTGGTGGTTCATGCCGGTAATATCAGGGGGCTGAGACAGGAGGCTCTCAGGTTCAAGGCCAGCCTCAGCAATTTAGTAAGACTCTCAGCAACCTAGTGAGACCCTGTTTCAAAACAAATTAAATTAAAATAATAAAATAGGGCTGGGTGTAGCTCAGCAGAATTCCCCAGTGTCACACACACACAAAATTAAATCTAAATCTTTAGTTTGCCTGCCTTTATGTCCTCATCCCTGACACAAAATCATTTAGGTGTTATTTCAAGATTAAGTTATCTGGACATCTATCTTTCTATTCCTCTCCTCGGGGCACACACACATTCCCTGATCATAATATCTCCATCACATTTGGGGCTTTCTGGTTCTTGCAGGTGGTGCTGGCAGAAATCACAGAAGCAGAGGAAAGAAGACACAGAGAATGTTCCCAGGTTCTGCACCAGCAGTACACGGGATGACACGATGACAAAATGCTCTTGAGACTTTATTCCTGGACTCCAAGAGGTGAGGGGGGAGAAAGGCAAGAGAGGCAAACTCCCCGAACAAAGCTCAGCTCTTCCTCTTATTACAGGTTCACAGAATTAAGGCTGAGTCATCAAATGTCTAACTGCCTCTGGCCAAGGAGTAGAGCGCTGTGTTAGGAATGCTTTAGAAGAAAGATGAGGAGATGTCAACTTCATTAGCAATCAGAGAGATGCAAATCAAAACTACCCTGGATTTCACCTAGCCCCAATTAGAATGGCAATCATCAAAAACACAAACAACAACCAATGCTGGCGAGGGTGTGGAGAAGTGGGAACCCTAATACATTGTTGGTGGGATTGCAAATTAGTGCAACCACTGTGGAAAACAGTATGGAGGATCCTCAGATGAATGGGAATGAACCTACCATATGATCCAGCAATATCACTTCTGGGTATCTACCCAAAGGAATGGAAACCAAACTATCAGACCGACGCATGCATGTGTATCTATGTTTATAGCTGCACAATTCACAATTGCCAAACTATGGAACCAGCCAAGATGTCCATCCACAGATGAATGGATTACAAAACCATGGGATATGTACACAATGGAATTTTACCCAGCCATAAAGAAGAACAAAATCATGTCATTTGCAGAGAAATGGATGGAACTGGAAAATATTATGCTAAGTGAGATTGGTCAGTCACAAAGAGTAAAAAATCAAATGCTTTCCCTAATATGCAGAAGCTAGGGAGAAAGTGGGTCATAAGAGGGACTCTAGATGAAGGAGAAACCCTAGATGAGCAAAAAAGGTGACTTAACTGAAGGTGATGGGGGGGGGCACCCTAATACACATGATGTACTTTCACAATCATATCAAAGTCAATCACTAAACTGAACTTGAGAAGGAGGGAGGGCGAGGGAGTGGGGCGGGAATTGGGGAAGGATTAAATGAGAGATGTGTGCATGTATGCCTTTATCAGTTTATACCTAACAAAAATGTATGAGTACAATGCACCAATTAAAAAAAAAGAGAGAGAGAGAAGATAAGTTGTCATGTGGCAGTTTTGCAGAGCGCAGAGGTTTCTGTCTTCCGTTCCCCCTGGGGACTGTCCTTCATCTTAAGCAAAGCAAGCAAAGGTGGAGTATAAAACGGGAGGAAACCGCTTAGATAGCAAGGGACGTTGAGGTCACTAGCTTCAGTTCCCTCAAGAGAGACAGTCTTCCGCCAAAGCAAACAAGAAGCTGCAAATCCTTTTTGCAATATTCTTTAGATTTACAAAAGTTTCCCATGGAACACAAGTGGAAATTGGGGAACTTGCCTTGCTGGCAAGCAGGGGGACTGCCTGTATCACAGCCTCTGCAAGGACCAACTGCATGGCCGATATCGTGTCTTCTTCATGAAGAAGATGAATTTATGTGATCCTTGCCTGGATCTCGAAGGTAACCTGGTTGGGTGTCTCTTCCCTGCACTCCCAAAATCCATGTCACATACTTCGCATCGGATAGGACATTTCACCCTCGTTCCCACACGCATCAAACTTTCAGCCGGCCACCAGAGATATCTTAGATCAATCACACATTGCAACACACCGTTCCTTAATGTGTTTCCTTACGAAAAGCATCACCCAGGGGAAAGTCAGGAGCAAAGATAACGGCTAAGATCCTCGGGGAACCCCTACTTCTTTTTTTTTTTTTTTTTTTTTCCGGTACTAGGTATTTTTTTTTTGTTTGTTTGTTTGTTTTTGGTGGTACTGGGGATTGAACTCAGGGGCATTCTACCTCCGAGCTACACCCCCAGCCCCATTTTTTATTCTTTATTTTGAAACCGAGTCTCACTAAGTTGCAGAGTGCCTCACTAGGTAGCTGAGGCTGGCCGAGAACCCGGATCCTCCGGTCTCAGCCTCCCGAATGCTGGGATTACAAGCGTGCGCCACCACGCCTGGCTTCCCTACTTCTGAAATATGTTCCCATCAGTCCCAAGAACCATGGCCCCGTTGCCTCAAACCACAGAGGCCCACACGTGGCTGGCAGGACTCCTGCGTTGTTGCTGATGAATTCTTGGAGAGGCGGGTTTGATTTTAAAGCATCAATTTTTTTACTTCCTCAGCCATTAACCTCAGGTTTCTGACCTTTAAACCAACACCCCTATGTTAGACTTGGTGCATCCCCTGGCCAAGGAGACCCCACAAGCCGCCTGTGTACTATGAGGCAGAGCCCAGGGGGATTTGGGTACAGGCTCAGAACCTGGGGTTCTTTACTTCTCTTGTCTCAACTAGCAGGTTTCTGATTCCACGTGGGTGTTCATCGATTGACATTTTGATCTTCTTGTCATGTTTATGAGACTCATCAGTCACACACAGTGGCCCAACTCTTCTGACCCAGCTCAAATACCTAGACCCAAAGAACCTGACATTATCACATCCCTGTACTTGGGGTCGGAACATCCAGGTTTCAGTACTGGATTCTTGTATGATCTTGGCAATAGTCTTTAGATAGGAAATCTTTTTCTCAACAGCCTCCGTGGCTTACCCAGCTCAAGTTCACTGTATCATAGTCCTGGAGGCTACAGGTCCAAGATCAAAGTGTTGACAGAACTTGTTCTTTCTGAGGTCTATAAGGGTAGGATCTATTCCAGAACTCTCTCCAAGCTTCTGGTAGCCAAAGTCCTTCCTTAACTTACATATAGATGACTGACTTCTTCCTATATCTCTTTACTTCACTGTCCATCTCTGAGTGTTTGTGCCCAATTTTTTTTTTTATAAGGACAACAGTCATTTTGAAGTAGAGGTCAACCCTACTCTTGTATGACCTCATCTTAAATAATTACATCAAAGCCAGGTGTGGTGGCACACACTTGTAATCCCAGTACTTGGGAGGCTGAGACCAGAGGATCATAGGTTCGAGGCCAGCCCTGGCAACTTAGTGAGACATAGGAGTAGTGCTTTATAGTTTAAAAAATGCTTCTGTGTCTTTTCTCTTTTAAGTCCCCTGGGCAAGTAGATCGAACAGAAAATTACTAGTGGTTATAAGTAAAATTGCAGCCCCTCTAAAATTTACTTGTTAATGTCTTAACCCTCAGTGCTGCAGATGTGATCAAAAACTTAAGGAGTCATGGGAGAAGTTGGTCGTGTGTGTGTGCGTGTGTGTGTGTGTGTGTGTGTGTATGTGTGTGTATGTGTGTGTGTGTGTACATACATATACATGTTAAGGAATAACTTGGGCTACCAGGAGCTAAAACAGACTTCTAAGACAGATACTTAACCTCAGCAACTTGGTGAGACTCTGGTTCAAAATAAAAAATAAAATAGGGCTGGGGGTGTAGCTCAGAGGTAGAACACCTCCGGGAACAATTCCCAGGACCACAAAAAAAATTCTATCTGCCATGATCCTTTACACAAATAAGGTCACTCCTGTAATACTGGGGCCAGGACATCCCCAGGTGAATTTTGGAAGGAACACAATTCAACGTATAGCAACTAGTAATTCCTGTTTTATCTATTTCCCCAGTGGATATAAAAGAGAATAGATACAAAAGAATTTTGTAAACTATAAAGTACTCCACCGACAGTAGAAATGATTAGGACTTAAATAGACTCACTTAGACATTATTTGTTGAGCCTTACAGCACAGGACCATCCTATGGGTTATCCTGCACACGAGACCGACTAGGTGTGTTCTTTCCATTTCTGTAGAAGTGCATTTATTTTTCTCCAAGTGCTGTTTCCTTCTCATTTACTATTTGCATAAAATGCCATTTAATGCTTAGCTATTTATGCTGTGTGGATTCAATAAGAGCTTAATTTCCACAAAATAAAAAGGTACATTTTCTCTTATGCAAAGTCCTCCACTTCATTTGCATCTACTCCCTCCCCTCCGCTCCTTCTTTTTAATTTTTGTAGAAGGGTCTTGATAGGTTGCTGAGAGTGTCACACTACTTGATGAGGCTGTCCTCAAACCTGTGGTCCTCCTGTCTCAGCCTTCCAAGTACTAGGATTACAGGTGTGTGCCACCATGCTTGCTTAAAAGGGTGTGTATTCTGAAACTACCTGAAGCTTTTCTGTTGTAAGAATTCCTCCAAAGGCTAAGTAGTTAAAAGAGCAACTTAAAATCAAACTAGCTGAAAAGATCGTTATTATTTCGCATAAGGAGGAAAGAGTGAGAAAGGTTTTTGATTCCTTTTGGATATTATCCTAAATGTTAATATTGGGCCCATTTTCTTCTCAGAGGAGGTTGATGCTAATAATGAATAATTGTTTTCATAGAGAGAAGCAACAAAGTTCTTTTTTGTGTGTGTGTGGTCCTGGGGATGGGGATGGAACCCAGGGGCCTTCTACCTCCAGCCTACACCCCTAGACCTGTTTTATTTTTTATTTGGAAACAGGGTCTTGCTAAGTTGCTGAAAGCCTCACTAAGTTGCTGAGGCTGGCTTCCAACCTGTGATCCTCCTGTCTCAGCCTCCTAAGTACTGAGATTACAAGTATGCGCCACCATGCCCAGCTTAACAAAATTCTTTTAATACCTTGGGATATTATTTTTAGATAGCACGGTGTATTTGTTTGCTGTGGTCGCTATAACAAATTAGCACTAGCTTGAGCACTTAAAAGAAAAGAAGGTTCTCTCACGGTTTTAAAGGCTCCTTGTGGCTTTTCTAGCACTCCTTGGTTGGCGGCAGCATTTCCTCTGTCTGCTCCTCATCCTCTGGGTGTCTGCATCTCCTCTTCTGTCTGAATCTCCCTCTGACTTCCTCTTGTACAGACATGTATGATGGCTTCTAGAGCCACCAGGGGGAACCGGGGCCATCTCCTTATCGCAAAACCCTTGACTTAATCATGCCTGCAAAGACCATTTTGCAGAAGGCCAAAATCACAGGCTGTAGGAAGTTGACATGGATAACTTCTAGGGGGAATTATTATAACCTGCCACACAGGAGTATAGAAAAGAAACCCTCGATAGATAGATAGATAGATACACAGACAGATAGACAGATGATAGATAGATAGATAGATAGATAGATAGATAGATAGATAGATAGACAGACAGACACACAGGTTCCCATTTAACTGAGTTGGTGAGAATATATGTCCATACATCAGGGACTATATGATTTTTCCACCATTAAATATCATTTTAAAAATAAAGACTTGTGCTCTCCCTTCTGGAATTAGTTGATTTTTTAAAAAAAAAAAATTTTTTTCTGCACATAGAGAGCTTTGGGAAGTGTGTGAAGAGAGTCACGGTGTAGGAAGAAAGCCATTCAGATTAGGATAACTATGGCCAGGTACACAGTGGAGGGGGTCTGGAAAGACAGAAAGGATTTAGATAAGCAGAAACTAGAAGCACTTGGGAGACTGAGATAGGAGGATCACAGGTTCAAGGACAGCCTCAGCAAGGTACGGAGACACTCGGCAACCTGTTTCAAAACAAAAAAAATAATAACTTAAAAAGGGATGGGGTTGTAGCTCAGGGGGAGAATGCCCCCGGGTTCAATGCCCAGTACCAATAAACAAAGGAACATGGGCTGGGAGATGATAGCTCCAGCCAGGAGACTTGGTAGACCACAGGGGCCAGACAAAGTTTACACGAAGAGACTAAATTAGCAGCTGACAAGAAACAAGGGGAACTTCTGGGTATGAAATATTTATTTATTTATTTATTTATTTATTTATTTATTTATTTATTTATTTATTGGCACTGGAGGTATTCTACCTCCGAGTTCCTTATTTATTTATTTATTTATTTATTTATTTATTTATTTATTTATTTATTTATTGGCACTGGAGGTATTCTACCTCCGAGTTCCACCCCCAGCCTCACTTTATTTTTAAAACAGGGTCTCAATAGGTTGATGAGAATCTCACTACTTGTTGAGGCTGTCCTGGAACCTGCGATCCTCCTGTCTCAGCCTCCCAAGTACTGAAATTACAAGCATGCGTCACCACACCCGGCAAAAGATCATTTTTAGAAAAAACAAACAAACAAACAAAAAAATGCCTCTTCTACAGATAGATATAAAATTAAAATGTGCCAAAGATATTGTTTAGCTCATCAAATGAAGGCACACAGAAAATGTACAAAACAAGCACAAAAAGGAATCCAAAGAATCGACACGTGTATAAAGCAACTAGGAACGTTAAAATAAACTTGCTAACAGATGCGTCTGCGCAACTCTGCCAGAAAAAGTAAAAATGCATTTACACTTCTAAGAACAAGTGCCATTTGCATTGCTATTAGCATTCTACAATTTACAGATCTGCAAAATAACTTGGTCTGAGATAAGGAATAACCAAAACCTGTATAAAATCAGATAACCCAAAAGAGAAAGACAGTAAACACAACTTAGGCAACTGAAAGGACACCCAAATGTCTCTTTGGGCCCTTCCAAAGTCTTTTGACTTTTCCTAGCAGTGGTCAAAAATTTTTGAGAAACACTGGGTTAAACAATGTTTTTCATGATCTGTCCTCTTAAGTCTTAAGTGAGTCATAAACATTTAGAATCAACAAGAAGGGAACAAATACCAATACACACCACTTCCCAAATTGATTTTGTCATAGGATCTTTTTTCATAGAATTGCTTTCAAGATATTATAGAGTGTACCTATTCTGTCAAGCTCTGCTTGAGACTCCCTACACTGGAACCTTCTAGAAATCCCAGGGCGGGAAAAGGGTGAGAAGACACCTTTCTTTTTGTCTGTGGATGCTGGTGGCTTTATGGGGTTTCCTCAGTCGTGAATAAGTAAACAGCTTTTTTGTTTATTTGTTTGTTTGTTTGCAGTACTGGGGACTGAACTCAGGGGCATTCTACCTCCAACCTACATCCCCAGCCTTATTTTTTATTCTTTATTTTGAAACAGTGTCTCACTAAGTTGCAGAGGGCCTCACTAGGTAGCTGAGGCTGGCCTCGAACCCGGATCCTCTGGTCTCAGTCTCCCAAATGCTGGAATTACAAGTGTGTGCCACCACGCCTGGCTGACATTTTCTTATCTGTTCTGATGTTTACGCCCTCCCTAGTCCTGTCGCATGACACATGACACACTTTCAACGTAGCCCTTGAAGGTGGAAAGATTAGAAGGGACACTATTTTTGTCCATTCCCCCCTTCCCTAACTTTTCTGTCTACATCTGTTATTTGTGTCTCGCATGTGTTGGGCTGGATTACACACCGAGACATTTCTCAAGAGAAAGGAATTGGGGCTTAGACACACCTGCTCAGCATGTGTCTGTCAACTCAGCTGTCTATTTAGAGTAAGGAAGGCCCTGCCATAAAGCACGAACAACTGTTCTAACCAGCAGCAGACTGTTTGGAGACCAAGATCTCTTCTAAAACAAAGGCGCCCAGCCTTTCCTTCAGGAACAAAGGGAACTTCTCATGTTCTGTGACTCAATGGGCAAAGCTTGGCATTTCAAACCAGAAGATGGGAATTTGACTCCTAACCTTTTATTTGTTTTGTTTTTTTCTTTTCCTCTGTGGTACTGCAGATTGAACCTAGGGACATTCTACCTCCCAGCCCTATTTTATGTTTTATTTGGAAATAGAGTTTCACCAAGTTGCTGAGGGCCTCAATAAGTTGCTGAGGCTAGCCTCAAACCTGCAATCCTCCTGACTCAGCCTCCCTAGTACTAAGATTACAGGCATGTACCACCAGCCCTGGCCTGAGTCCTAACCTTTATATCTAGTCACTAATCATATAGTTTCGGACAAGTATTTACCCTCTGTGAACTTCTACTTCTTCATCTATAAAACATACAATAAAGAAATGCTGGGCTCAGAGGTTATTGTGAACATCAAACTATTCATTGAGATAAGATATAGAGTACCAGCTGGGTGCAGTGGCGCATGCTTGTAATCCCAGCATTCGGGAGGTTGACACCAGAGGATCCAAGTTCGCGGCCAGCCTCAGCTACCTAGTGAGGCACTCTGCAACTTAGTGAGACCCTGTTTCAAAATAAAGAATAAAATATAGGGCTGGGGGTATAGCTCAGAGGTAGAATGCCCCTGAGTTCAATCCCCAGCACCGCAAAATAAATAAATAAATACATAAATAAATAAAATAGGGCTGGGGGTGTAGCTCAGAGGTAGAATGCCCCTGTTCAATCCCCAGTACCACAAAAAAAAAAAAAAAAGAGAGATATCGAGTACCTACAGTGTATTTGAAACATAATAATTGCACAATAAGCATTAATACTTCCCCCTAATTTACTTCATTCAATTTAATATAATAAGGCAGTACTATTCAGAGCTCAGACGTATGATACGCTGATTTTACAAGGTACATAGATTATTTATATATATATATGATATAAAAAATACCTCCCCTTAAAACCCAAGATTTCTTAGATAACTTGGCTTAGGACAAAATGAAAGCTTTTAAGTTAAAAAACCAGACCAATTAAAAGAAAAAATGTTAAGTGGATATACAGGGATATAATATATTATATATGTAATATATAATATCTATAATATAGATATATAGATATAAAGCCATTGGAAGATCATACATGAATGGCTGAATTTTGGGAAACATTCATATATATGTGCTGAACCAAAGAGGTTCTAGGAAGAAAATATGAAGGCTTTAGAAAGAACACTTGGCCCCGGGCATGGTGGCACACGCTTATAATCCCAGCATTTGGGAGGCTGAGACCACAGGATCTGGGTTTGAGGCCAGCCTCAGCTACCTAGTGAGGCACTCTGCAACTTAGTGAGACCTGGTTTCAAAATAAAGATTAAAAAAGAGGGCTGGGGGTATACCCCGAAGGTAGAAAGCCCCTGAGTTCAATCCCCAGTACCGCAAAAAAAAAAAAAATTAAAATTAAAAAAAATAAAAATAAAAAGCATGACCAAGCTGGGAGTGGTGGCACATGCTTATAATCCCAGCATTCGGGAGGCTGAGACCAGAGGATCCGGGTTCGCGGCCAGCCTCAGCTACCTAGTGAGGCCCTCTGCAATTTAGTGAGACCCTGTTTCAAAATAAAGAATAAAAAATAGGGCAGGGGGTATAGCTCGGAGGTAGAATGCCCCTGAGTTCAATCCCCAGTACCGACAAAAAAAAAGAAAGAACACTTGGCTATGTGTGTGAGATGGCGGAACAGCGATGCACGGGATCAGCAAAGCATCCTGCTGCGGACACTGCAGGAGAGATCGCCAGCCCCCCTTGCAGAAAACCGCACAATGGATGTGAGGGTTGACTTAGGTGTCAACTTGACTGGATAACAGGATGCCCAGACATCTGGGAAAACACATCTGGGCGTGCCTGTGAGTGTTTCTGGAAGAGCTCAGCTGAGAATCAGCTGAGTCAAGAACACTGCCCGATCCGATGTAGGCGGGCATCATCCGAACGTTGAGACCTTGTAGCACATCAGGGCGGAGTAAGAAGAGTTAGCTTCCTGTATTTGTTTCTTTGTTTGTTTTGTGGTACTGGGGATTGAGCCCAGGAGTGTTCTACCTCTGAGCTATACCCCCAGCCCTGTGTTATTTTTATTTTGAAACAGGGTTTGCTAAGTTGTGGAGGGCCTCACTAAGTGGCTGAGGCTGCCCTTGAACATGGGATCCTCCTGTCTCAGCCCCCCAAGTCGAGGGATGCACCTGTGTGTGCACCACCGTGCTCAGCTAGGAATTCACTTCCTCTGCTTGAGCTGAGGTATCCATTCTCTCCTGTCCTTGGACGTTGTGGCTCCGGGTTCTCTTGCTTTTGAATGCAGACCTGGGCTTATTCTACCGTTCCCACTGGCTCCAGCAACCGCCTCATTCTCAGGCTTGCTGGCTTGGACTGGATCATACCACTGCCTTTCTGGTTTTCTAGCTTGTAAATGGAAGATTATCAGACATGTTGGTATCTATAGCCAAGTAAGCTTAATCCTATTTAAAAAAATTTTTTTGTCTCTTTCTAGATATATTCTACTGGTGTTTATTTTCATTTATTTTTCCCTGCAGAACACACTGGATAATTAAGACTGTCCATTAAGGTCCCTTTGAACTACATGAAGCTGTGCTCTGATCACTAGAAGGATTTCTACTGTGGAAGCTAACAGCCCACAAGTAAAAAATGATTGAATAAGAGACTCCTAGAAAAAAAAAAATAGTGCCTTTCAGAACTTGAGGACGGTGGATTCTCTCCTGAGCCCTGCGCGTGACCCTGGCTGAGTTTCGGCGGCCTGCCCTCATCTAGGACTGCGTGCCAATCTCCGTCACATTTCACAGGTTTTGCACTTGCTATTCCCTGGATTCTTCCTCTGAGAATGGAGTCCAGGCCCTCCTCTGCCCTGATTTCCTTGGGGTGTGAACGGGTTGGAAGGCACCGGGTAATTAAAGCCTGTCTGAGTGAAGTGTACTCCCTTCTCTTTGGGGTCTGATTTGAATAAGAATGCCAGGCAGAGAGAGCCAAGCCACGAGGAAGCCTTTCCATCTTCTAAAAGGAAAATGTCAGACTGGGGCTGGGTTAGCATCTGTATAACCAAGCTAAAGGATCACCCTCCTCCTTACTCCCCCAATAAATATTCTCTCTCTTGCTCTCTCTCTCTCTAATTGAAGATTTCTCTGCAGTTTCTGGGATGTTGAAGAAGAAGAAGAAGAAGAAGAAGAAGAA
>PVLC010019712.1:0-30198 GCA_004027655.1 Graphiurus murinus
TTTTTTTTTTTGGTTTTTTTTTGGCGGTACTGGGGATTGAACTCAGGGGCATTCTACCTCCGAGCTACACCCCCAGCCCCATTTTTTATTCTTTATTTTGAAACCGAGTCTCACTAAGTTGCGGAGTGCCTCACTAGGTAGCTGAGGCTGGCCGCGAACCCGGATCCTCCGGTCTCAGCCTCCCGAATGCTGGGATTACTCCTCATTTCATTTTTAATGACTACATATATGGGTAACTTACTTTTAAAAGCCTCTGTAATGTGTGTGTGTGTGTGTGTGTGTGTGTGTGTGTGTGTGTGTGTATGTTTGTGTGTGTGTGTGTTTATATATTGAGAAAAACAGTGATAGTTGTTGAGCTTCAGGTTTTTTTTTTGTTTTGTTTTGGTTTTTTTTTGCGGTACTGGGGATTGAACTCAGGGGCTTTCTACCTTCGAGCTATATTCCCAGCCCTATTTTTTAATCCCTTATTTTGAAACCAGGTCTCACTAAGTTGTGGAGTGCCTCACTAAGTAGCTGAGGCTGGCCGTGAACCCGGATCCTCTGGTCTCAACCTCCCAGATGCTGGAATTACAAGCGTGCACCACCATGCATGGCTGAGCTTCAATTTTAGAGTGAATAAAAGGACTTCATATCAGTTTTCCATTTTTAGAAATAATATTTACAAGGTGAGATGTTCTCAAATTTATTTATTTTATCAGTAGCCTTCATTTCTGCTTGTATCACATAGAAAGGTTGCCTTTGAAAATTTGGGGAAACTAGATGGTCAAATTTCTTGCTCATAATAAAACAATATGAGTAAAAGTTTTTCCAAGGTATATGTGAACAATATTTGGTCAATAATACTTAAAAGAGGTTGGGAATAAGCAGAAATATAAGACTTAACAATTTCCTGACCTAGTAGAGATTTTTTTAAACTGAAATATTTACCAACAAAAGCATTATAAAGTTTCCTTTTTAGATACGTAGAATATACCTGAGGCAGAGACCATGAGTAGGACAGTACATTCTAACTAAATTTCACACTCAACCAACCCGTAAGTGCTTATTCAGTACTGTGGTGCACAAAAGGAACAGGAAAGAAAGCCACCAAAGGCAACATGAAAAAGCTCTACTTATGAGTACCTGGCATTGTCTTGTAGCTTGTTGAGAGCTTCCCTTGTACTGGTCCCAGCCCACAGCTTGACTGATCAGACTTCTTCCCACCCTTAGCTCCAGAGCAGTGGCTGTCGGCCAGCTTGGGTATGAACAGAGGTGTACATCCAATTGCCCCACTTACACAGAGGCAGCTAAACAGGGGGTTGGGCTGAAACACTTGGCCATTATGATAATGCACCCTGTTGAACTCACATCCAACAGCTATAAGATCTGAAAAGAGAAAAGAGCAAAGTTTACAAGCCATAAATTGTCGGATAGTCAGACCTCCAATTATATCCACTTTATAGGAAATACCTTCTTTAAAGTATAACTCTTGACTTTTTAGGCCCTTTTTGGAAGGTCCACCAAATATTTATTTAAAGGTTAAAATGAGGCATTTTCATCATACTGTAGGCTATAACTCCCGAATAGTCACTTCTAAAATTAAAATAAAAACACTATTCTGAAGTAAAGTTATTGGGGTTGTTTTGTTTTGTTTTTGTGGTACTGTGGATCAAACCCAGGTCCTCAAACATGCTAGGCAGGCACTAAAGTTAATTTTTAAAAATAATAAGCAGTAAGATGATGATTATAAATCAGATAGGTTGATGGGAGGTTTTCTCAAATATCCAACAATAGTATAGAATATATTCTTAAGAATCCAGGATAAGTGAATGTCTGAAGAAACTATTTAACTATAGCACTGCAAGGTAACTATAGAAAATTCGAGACTTTAATTTCCTCTGAGGGGTATTCTGGATCAGCAGTTCTCCAAGTATGTTCCACCAACACCTTGGCAGTAACTAAGATGTTTTCAGGGAAACTGCAAGGTTGAAACTTCAAAATACTAAGATGTAATAGGCTTTTTTCATCGTTGGCATTGGCACTGGTCGAATGGAAACAATGGTAGCTAAAACTTCTGGCACCCTAGCATGAATCAAACTGTACAGGTAGTCACTATTCTTCCTTGCCATGCACCTGCACTTAGGAAAAACATTAGTTTTACCTAAGACAGTCCTTCATGGCATAGTAAAATTATACAAAAATTACATATAATTTTATATTGTTACTAAATCCTATCTATCAGTATGTCTGTTTAATATTCTGTATGAGAATAGGAAGTATACTTAGTGCATTCTGCATTCCAGAGTACAATGGCTATCTTGAGGAAAAGCACCAATACTACTGTTCAAGTTGGGAGCCAGACTGGCTATTTTTTTTAAACTATTTTTGTGGTAAACTAGTTAATTTTTAGTGGGAATTTTACTTAGAGAAATAACTGACAGATAAACTATAGTTATTCAGGCTTTAGTATTTTGAAGCCATTTTCTTGAATATGAACAGAGTGAGCCTGTCACTTCTAGGAAAACAGCTGACAGTATTCATTGCCAATGATCAAAATCAAGCTTTCAAGTGAAAATTAGAATTTTGGAAAACTGGCATCCTCCACTGAGCTCTTTGTAACTACCCAGTAAGTAGACTTTTATGATAAGAATTGTATCAATGAGATTTTTAAAATATTGTATAATGACGTATAGTTTGAACACCTATATAACAGTAAACCAATAACCAATGCAGAGAATGACAAAATTATGCATGAGTTAAAGACCCATTCCAAATAGGTCTTGGATATTTTAATGTCACATTTGAAAGTTCTTTGATGTGGTTTCAGATTCCATGATGCAGCTAATTTTCAAGGAACTACCACTTGTCATTTATTAAGAGAATATTTTAAAAGTACATTCATAATTATCTGAAAAGCTTGTTAAAATATTCCTTCTTTTTCCAATTATAAATCTGTGTGAAGTCAAATTTTATTCATATATTTCAACCGAAAACACATCTAGCAACAGCTTGAAAGCAGAAGCAGATGTGAGAATATAGCTATCTTCAATTAAGCTAGGCATTAGAGAAAAAATGTAAAACTATGCTGCTCTCCTCAATAAATTTTTCTTTGTTGTAGAAAATAATTTTTTTAAATATATTATTCTTATTCATTTACAACAGGTTATGTTTAAATTAATTATTAAATATTTTTAAATTCCTAATCCATTAAATATCAATAGATAAAATCCACATAAACAAAAGCTCTTTGGGTCCTCATTAATTTCTAAATCTATAAAGGGTCCCCAAACCCAAAAGTTCTAAAATCACTATTCAAGATCAGAAATCAGCAAATTTTATGGGAAGGGTCAAATAATAAATATCTTAGTCTTTGGAGGCCATATGGTCTCTTTTCTACTCTGCCATTGTAAAGCAGCCATAGCCTCTATAAATGAATTGACTATGTTCCAATAAAACAATATTTACAAAAACATTATCATGGCCCTTGGGCAATAATTTGTGACCCCAACTATAGATTATCCCCCATCCTCATCTCATCACATTTCTTGTGGCATTACTTGTGGAAAGATCTGACACAATAAACTTTGGTTTTGTGAGGGGAAGGCCTGTATCTTGTTTTCTCTATTGTGTTCCCAGTTATTGGCCACAGTGCCTGGCTCAGTACTAGATGCTTGTTAAGTGTTAGATTAATGAAATAAGCTACCCAGTTTGAGAGAAAGGGGTATCCTGAATACCAGAGTCCTTGATAGGTCATGTTTTGCCATAGAATTTCTATAAATAATATTTTTGAGACCACACTGCATACCGAATATTGTGTTATTTTAGGTTTTATGCCACTGTTTTCACTTAATCTTCCCAGCCAGCTCTATAAGGTATGAAGTTCATGTGATGTAACTGAGGCACAGGAGATTAAACAACTCAATCAGGGTCACTGTTAGAGCAACCAGGATTTGGATCTAGATCCCACATTCTCAATAATTTAATACAGTGCTGACAGGGGCATCAGTTTATCAGATTTGACTGGCTCTATGCGGTCTGATTCCAAAGATGTGCTCCCATTTCATGCTCATGGCCAAACTGCTGGCAGGAAATTACCTTCCCACTTCAACTTTTCTGCAGAGTGGCCAAACTGCCCTGCTGACAATGAGTATTTCTCTTCCCTTGGGAATTTGTCCTAAATGATTTGGCATTCTGAATCATTGTCCGGTGTATTGCAGGTCTAGATAGTCTGTATCAGACATTAGAGTTTAGACCTGTATAGCTGAGGGCCAAGTTGTAGTTTAGGGTGATGCCACCTTCTTTTCTCTAAATATACTGCAGTGAAAAAAAACAGGAAGTTGATAGCCGTATGTGGGAAGGCTGAGATTAAAGTAGTGCCTGAATACTAGCTATATGTCCTTATTTTTATCTTTATATTTTAAGCAGATTGTTTTTAGTTACAGAAAAGGCTAAATTCAGATTGTTTTTGATAGTATTAACAAAACCTGTCATTTTGTGGCTCTTCAAAAAATTGGACTTTACATAATTTCTTCTATTTTGTATCATCAAAAGCAATTACCTGAGAAGAACTGCAAGATCACTTCAATGCAATGAAAATAATGAGTTTTTGAACATATATTCATCTAATTTCCCATGATATTGAAAACAAAGGAGTCAGTTCCAATACCCACCTTGTATTTAGCCAAACTAGCTCATCATTACAAATTAACAATTGAAGGGGGAAAAAATGTTTCTCTAGACTTAGCCTTTTCCCACAGATCCAGAAACACTTACAGGCACACACTCCGGTCTCGTACCTAGGCCTGTCTGCCGAGTAGTCACAGTATAGCCCTTTGTGTGGGTCGCAGAGGTCAGCTTCATTGCAGATGTCCCCTGGCTGCTTGGCACAGATTTTGCAGCAGCCACAGCCATCCCTTACCAAGCTCACTCCTGGAGGGCAACTGGGCTTCTGGTGAGGGCATTTGCAGGGCCAGTGACAAAGCTGTTGACGCTGATGCACTTCTGATGCTTCTCCATGCCGCCCTGCAGGTGTCGTACGTAAGGGCCCAGCACCCTGTGCCCTGTAGCAGAACTTCATTTGATAACAAAAGTGACGTTAGAAATGGTTCCTCAAACTAATTGCAGAGGTCTCGTAGAAATAGGAGATGAAGAATACAATGTGGTGGTTGGAATATCTATCAGCATTTGACACACACTTCTTGAATTATTCTTCATCTGCCTTCTAAGACATTGGTCTTTCTCTTATGGTACTGGGAATTGAACCCAGGACATTCTACCTCCAAGCTATACCCCCAGTCCTTTTAATTTTGTTTTTAAAATTATCTTTCTAAACTTCTGAGACTCCCACTATGCTGCTAAGGCTATCCTCAAACCTATGATCCTCTTGTCTCAGCCTCCCAGGGACTGAGATTACAGGCATGCGCCACCACACCCAGCTGCTCTTATCTCTTTCTTACTGCTCCTTCTCAATCTCCTTTGCAACTGTCTTCTCATCTCTTGATCTCTAAACACTGGAGTCCTCTTGATTAAGACCTTTCCCTCCTCCCAACAGACTGCTCTGTGGCTACGATTCCCATTTTAGTGAATGGTGTCACCATCCACTCAGCTCCCGAAGCAAGGAAGCTGAAAACCATCTGAATTTCCCCTCTCCTTCATCCTCTACTCCTGAAAGTCACTGATTTACAGCAAAGGTGAAAGCCCCTAAACACAGCATTTAGTGCCTCATTGCTTGGAGTCATTTTATTCCTTAGATTCCAAAAAGAGCCCCCAAATTCCCTGCATATATGATGCCATTCCTTCTGCATGGGAGAGTCTCCACCAGACCTTACTTCTCCTCCTAGTTATCCTTTGAAGCTCTGTTTAGGTGTCACTGTTTGTAGAAAACTCTCTATAACCTCCTTATACATGTCTTTGAACTGAAATTATCCAAGTGAGCATCTGTCTCCTCCAGTAGCCATAAAGCCACCTAACCTTGGGCACTTTTAAATTTGTGAGTGTGTTACTGGCACGTCGTAATGTGATACCAGCACGTAGGGTGACACACGTAGTAGTCTACCTCATTAACTTGATGCTTGCTTGGTGGAATTGGGGAAGATGGATTGACCCAGAGACCTAAGCCTTGGAAAACGAGACACTCGGAAGCATGAATATGAAATTCTACCACTGAACCCTCTGCCTTTTTTCTCATCAATAGTAAAGCATGTGTAACCCAGAAAAGAGTAACACTTCATCCACTATCCAAAAATTGAATGCAGAGTGTGAAAAGAGGTTTTGAGGAAACTCAGCAAGGCTGGGCTTCTCTGGAGGAGGAAGAAGGGATATAGAAACACATGAGTGGAGAAGGGTAGTAATAACAAAGCTACAGTCCTAAGACATTTTGCATCCTAAAAAAAAATAATTAAAAAAAATCTTTTTTGTCTACTCAGTTTTGTACAGATTCAGCTGTGGTGACCAGTGATTCAAATGCCAGGTCAATGGCTCTTAGCCAAGCTGATGTTCACCACGAGGTCCCTTCAGTCCTCCTCTTGGCCCCCTTTCTAAGGTATTTGACTCCCTCTCTGATCCCCTCCTCCTCTCCCTTGGCTTTCATCACACTTGGCCTACCCAATCCTCCCTGCCTCTCAGTATACTTCCTCAGTCTCCTTTGCAGGCTCCTGTTAACCTGAATGCAACTTCAATTTTGGTTTGCTGATGTTTCATGGCCTTAATATATTTTTCTCCTCTATATACTATCCCTTGGCAAACTCATCCACCCATGCCTTTAGTTTCCTCCCTATGCAACCTGAAAACTACATTTCCTCAAAACTACATGCCACCTGGAAACACCTATTTTTCCAGTCTAAACTTTTCTAGATCATCTCTGAAGTCAAATGGTAACACTGGAAATCCAAGGATAAAGCAAAAAATTATGACAATATCCTGAGAAAAGGGCTGCAATACATACAGGAGAAAAACAATAAGAGTGAGATCTGATTTCTCATCAAGAGGAGGAAGAGAAGCCGGGCGTGGTGGCGCACGCTTGTAATCCCAGCATTCGGGAGGCTGAGACCGGAGGATCCGGGTTCACGGCCAGCCTCAGCTACCTAGTGAGGCACTCCGCAACTTAGTGAGACCCGGTTTCGAAATAAAGAGTAAAAAATAGGGCTGGGGGTGTAGCTCGGAGGTAGAATGCCCTGAGTTCAATCCCCAGTACCGCAAAAAAAAAAAAAAAAAGAGGAGGAAGAGAAGAAAGGAGTGGAGAAAAAATGCCCAGAGACAATACCAAAAGAAAAAAAAAAACCTTAGAATTCTATATCCATTAAAACTATTTTTCAAAAATGAAGGCAAAGGGGGAGGTATTGGGGAATGAAATTGGCCAAACTGTGTTAAGTGCATGTATAAATATGTAACCAAAATTCCACTATTATATATAATTATAATATACCAAGAAAAAAAATTTTAAATGAAAGCAAAATAAAGGACATTTCCAGAAAAACAAAAGCTGAGAGAAATTGTTGCTAATACACTTGCCTCACAAGAAATACTAAGGAAATTATGCTAGTAATTCAGAAATGCAAGAGGAAATGAAGAGTTCCAGTAAAAGCAAATACATAAGTGAATATTATAAAGAATTTTATGTTTTTCTTTTTTTCTTCAGACATATTTTGTTTGTTTTCAGAATCAAAATCTCAATACAACAAAAAAGTCATTAGGATAATTCAGGGGAAAGAATGAATGTTTAAAAAACAGATCTGAGCTTTAGAAAAGCTCTGTGATCTCAGATAATTTCTTATCATTTGATCCTCAAGCCTCAAACCTCCTCTGTAAAATGGAATTAATAATATGCACCCAGCGAGGTTGCTTTGAGGATTAAGATGACTGAAGGGCAGAGCACAGTGCTTGGTACCTAACCAATGTTGGATAAATGGTAGGTTTCATCAGATCCTTCAAAAATTCATGAAGCCGGGCGTGGTGGCGCGCGCTTGTAATCCCAGCATTCGGGAGGCTGAGACCGGAGGATCCGGGTTCGCAGCCAGCCTCAGCTACTTAGTGAGGCACTCTGCAACTTAGTGAGACCCGGTTTCAAAATAAAGAATAAAAAAATAGGGCTGGGGGTGTAGCTCGGAGGTAGAATGCCCCTGAGTTCAATCCCCAGTACCGCAAAAAAAAAAAAATTCATGAAAGTAAAGTTAAGCAGAAAATAATTCTTGCTGCTCTAAATAGAACATCATTTTATGTTTGTTTTTGTTTTGTATTCTGTACACATCTATGTTGGAACACTTGCTGTTTAGGAACATGTGGCAGCTCTCAGTCCACATTAATGATAGGCCTTTTCTCTGAATGTGGAATAGGAAAGAGAGTGCCCTGTGTCAATCCTACTCGGGATGTGTGCCCCTTGGGAAGCTGTGAGAAGGACACGGGTCACTGAGGATCTTCTTGTGATCCTTTTCAAATCTTAAATCTCTGTAGAGCATAACAATTTCCAATCCCTAGTTTTCTGGCAAGCATGTATTGCTTATTGTCCAAATCAACTGTTAACTCACACTTCTATGTTTTCTAAATCACCAGAAGATTTCCAAAGCTTTATCCCCTAGGCCAGCAATAACCTCCACTATGTAAATAAATCAATCATGGAATCACCCTGTTTTAATCTTATTAAAAATACTAAGGCAAATGAATTGCTCATATTAAATTAAACTTCCCTTTGGTCTGTGGCTTGAAATATTTCAAAGCTTCCATGAACTGGTTCCTTTTCACAAAAAGCAAGAAACACATGGATTGGGGAAAGACAAAGCAATAAAATGTTTTAAAAATGTAAATGTTTGTTCTGAAGTGGTCCTTTCAAACAAGAACAGGCTTAACTGAAAAAAAAAAAAAAAATAGCCCAAATCAATTTTTCCAGGGACTCTTTCAACATTTTGCAAACAACTCTGCTGGAAAGTTGTGCCTCCATTCTGGAACCCACATGCGGGGACAGTGTTTACTGGTAGCAGCCAGCACTGCCCTGTCCCAGAGTCACAGTGTCTGTTAAACTTCAATAAAATCATATATAAAGTATAGGGACTATGCAAACACATTGAAAGTAGGCTTTTGAGCCTTTCCCTGAAAGGGAGAAATGGCTCACATTTCTCTCATGAAGCTAATGAACTCAAACAGAACTTTATTAGGAGAGAAAAATGGCTCTTTATTTCTCATAAAGTGTTTCCACAAGTAATTTCTCCCCCATCTTCTTCCTTTTATTTTTAGCCTGAAGAAGTAAGAATGGCTAACGGCTCTGGAAAGGACAAAGGAAGGACTTACCTGTGCCAGCCCTGTGAAGAGAAGAGTGGTAAAGAGAAGGCCCTGCATGTCGCCAGGCAGGCAGCGGGACAGGCTGAGGGATGGGGAGGCCGGAGCTCCTCACTGCTTGGACACACAAAGCTCCCCTGTGTCCTCGTCCGTCCTGAGGACTCAGCCTCCACCTCCCTGGCACCGGCTTCCAACTGCACTTTCCTGTGTAAGGATCTCTTTCAGTACCCTGCTTACTTTCATGTGACTCTTCTAGAAATATCTTTGCAGTTAGTGGGTGCTGTGACAGTAGAGGGCCAAGACTTTCCTCCAGGGACTCAAGGATAGTTCAAGCAGTAGCTTTGAGTAACTGTGCCTCCTCCTTCTGGAGATCAGAGCCCAACTTTGGTCAAAATGGAGGCATTAGATACCGTTCCCTTCCTTGCTCTCAGTCTCTCTTCTGTGATTCCCCTGCTCCAATTCCTCTCAGAGCTGCATCAGTTTCCAATCCCGAGGATTCCCCAGCTGCCTGAGTCTCTCACATGCCCTCCTTTCCAACACATTCCTCGCACCAGGTGGACCATGATTGGAAGAACTCTAGACAGAACGTGGGTGGGCTTCTGTAGTCCCCAGCCTGAGAGAAGCCTCTTTCTGTGGCCATAATTCCAGCCATAATTCCATGACAGATGAGAGTTCACTCCAATCTTTCTGGGCTTGCAATCAAACATTTATGCTAGTAGGAATCATTCATTGAACTTGTTAAGATTTTTGTTAAGTTATTACAAGTTTTTACCCTCTATCCTCATTCTTACCGCCCCCGACATGTAGCCATCAGACCATCTTCCCTTGTGTCATCACATGGGACCTTTGCCTGTCCCCCAGCCTCGCTTGTTGCTCCTTTATCTGAACCTGCATCTGCCATGGAGGTCTGTCTTCCTGTGGGCCCAGTGTGAAGTCCACATGTCTGGGCCATCCTAGGGCCTATTTCTGTTCCCTCTAGCCTGTTACCTACCTTACCTTGTCCTGTTACCCTACTTATCCTGGACTCACTGCTCACCTCTGTGGGCATAAAGACAGTCGCAGCTATATGAAGATACAAAAAGTAAGACTTCACTGGGTCCCAAACTCAGATCTGAGAAAAATTAGGTTCTCCTCAAACCACATGGAATCTGGTCTTAGAGAACCAGGGACACCATAAAACATGCAAACAAACTATGGGCAGCTTACTAGTAGTTAGTTAAACCATAATTATATGTACATCCAACAAGGAATATCCACCACCAGTATAGTGTCAACACCTTATCTTACCTAAAAAAAAAAAAAAAAAAAAAAAAATAGGACAAAACACAAAAATGGCTTTAGTGAAAAAAAAACATGTCTGGTTTTGATCCAATCTGATATTTCTTTTTTTATCCTCCAGTTTTAGCACCAGTTGGTCTCTGAGTTCCTAACTTCAGTGACTGATGTCCCACACAGGCCATCAGAATGAGTAATTTCTTGTTTCCTGGCTTGTGTATCAAAGACAAAGTTGAATACCAGGTCTAGTATGTTCATGTGTTAGTCAGTTTTCTGTTTTTGTAATATTTATCTGAGATAAATCAACTTAAAAAGTGGAAAGGTTTATTTTGGCTCACAGTTTCGGAGGTTTCAGTCCATGGTCCCTTGGCCATGTTGTTTTTGGGGCCTATGGTGATGCAGTACATCAGGACAGGAGGTTGTAGCAGAGGAAGCTGCTCACCTCGGGCTGCCAGGAAGCAAAGAAAGAGGAAAGTGCTGGGTCTCAATTTGCCCTTCAAGGGCATCCCCCCAGTGACCTAACTTCCTTCCACTAGGCCCTCCCTCTCAAAAGTCCCACTGTTTCTCAATACACCACAAGCTGCAAACCCAGCCATCTACCGCTGGGCTTTTGGGAGACACCTATCCAAACCATAGTAATTCATCAACTATATTGCTCCAGCTCCAACTCCCACTGTTATAAATGATGCTGCATGTATCTGTGCAATGTTTGGACTCAAGACTCACACTCCTCCCATTTGCTCTCTGTGAAATGCTAAAGGCATTTCCATCTATCTAGAAATGTCTTCTCTCCTGTTCTATCCACTACTGTGGAAGCAGGGGAAGATGTCCCATTAACCATCCTGCCTCTTGGTAGGAATGGAGCATCTTGACAGAGAAGTAACCTGTGAAACCTCCCCAGTGTACAGAATCCATCAGCTCTGGATCATTTGCTGTCACATACTACATGTTTAGACTTTTCCAGTTATGGGCATTCCTACTTAAGAAATTCAAGCCTATGAGTGGACAACACAAATATGATATTTTTAGAGGTCGTAGTGTTCTATCTGTGGTTTTACACATAAAATCTATCATGGTGTGCATTCTTCTCTAGGCACTTTCCTCTATTATCTCATCTAACAAAATGCTCATCTGTTCGGAGCTCATTTCACAAGTATTCAGCTTGTGATGTGCCCTCAAACACACACGGCACTAAGCATAACTAATATTTGCATCACGTTTTATGATTTACAAGGAAGTTTCCCATGTATTATCTTTTTTAATTTCACAGCTCAGTGATGTGGACAAAAGCAGTATTACCATTCTCATTTAATAGATTAAAAAAGTTAAAGCTAAGTCATTGTACTTGGTCAATAAAACACCCTGACTCCCTGCCCTCTAGAGCTATGGAATCTACCTGGAGAACAGTCATTGAATAAATAAACACCCAATATTTCCATCATTAAAAATTGAATAGAGGCTAAAAATAGAGAATAAGAAACTAAGAGAGAATGAAAAACTGATAGAAAAGTCACCACATCTAGAATATTCCCTTCTGCAGAGAGTATTGGCCATCTGGGCAGGCGAAGGACAGAGCCACACCTCTGGTCAGCAAACTTTTACAGAATGAGTCTTGCTTTTCTCACTCTAGTCTCTTTGCTTCTTTTCTGATCTGGTTGTGGAGAGGAAGGTATTGTAAGCCACTGTTGGCGCAGTATCATTTGGAAGGAACTCTAAAGAATAGTTGATGTTCACATCAGTGAAACTAGAAATTGAATAATAGTAACAGCTAACATCCAACAAGCCCTCCCTGTGTCACAATATGGTACTCAGTGCTGAGGAGTATCACTTGATCCTCACAGAAATAGTGCAGGAGAGGTATTCTTACTATCGCCATTGTTTTATTTATGAGGAAACTGGGACAGGTTGACAGAGTAGGCGACAGAGCTGAGATTCCCAGCATTCCATCCCTGTGCGCCACTGCCTCTCTGCAGGGCCCATAAACTACATACTAATCTGCAGCAGGATGATTTATTGAAATATTAGTTTGCATTGAGTTATTGTTATTGTTCGTCCTCTTGCTCCCCTCCTGGATTTCAAGTAGTTAATGAGGCCTTTTCTCTTTCCTGTCAAACCATCCTACAAGCAGAACATGGAAGCTGCTGGAATGCTTCATCCTGCGATTTTAGATCCTGTCCTGATCTCATTGAAGAAGCGATGGAGAGGCGGAGGGGGAGTGAAGTCCATGGCTGGGTGAGGATAGGGCACTCAGGCCTGCTTGGTGGAACCCAGGAAGGCAGCTAGGGCCAGAGGACTTGGTGCTCCATGGTGCCTTCAGGAGACTCACCCAGTAGCAGCATTCACCCAGTACTTTGTGCAGCAACGTCCCTGGAGAACTTTATGAGGTCGCAAAGCCTCAAGTGTCTGTGTAGACAAGGACAATAACAGAAAATTGAGAAATTAAAGATCTGAGGCCTGGCCTCTTGTGGAGGCGGCACCTGGGCCTCCCGGATTGCTGCTCATCCTCCACTGGAGATGGTAATGGAAAGTACAGTGGTGTTATGGGTTAGAAGCAGTATGCCAATGGTCCATTAGAATCTGTCCATCTCCAGACAGAGGGGGAGGAGGAGGGTTCAGGACCAGGTTCGATTTGAATTAAATTTGTAGAGTCGTATTCATACGGTTACACATACTAAGACCCACAAGATCACCATTTTCCTGAGTGTGTGCCCCACCTGAAACTCACAGGCCTCAGGACCAAAACCAGTGCTGGAGCATCTGCACCATCCCCTCCTGCTCTCTGTTCACTCCCAACAGGGCCTGCAACTAGATCTTGCATAATCCAGCTGCTTTTCCAGACCCCCGGTTTGCTACTCAGGCCCAGGAGTGACGGAGGACATTCACATGGTAGGTGCTCAATAGAGACTTGTGTGTTTAGGACTCCTTTTTAAATAGAGTTATAATTACCAAAGCTAAGCGTTTGTTCACACCAGTCTTCATCCTTTTATACCCATTTGCTATTACTAATTACTATACTTCTCACCTTTTTCCTATATATCCTTATGTTAAATGAATCCCAATATGTTTTACAAAGCTCTATTCTCCATTATTCTACTGAGACATACATAAGACAGTAGGTTTGTTCTCTTCTTCTACCATTAACTTGTACCCAAGCCTTGTTGAGCAACACCTGTGCATTCTCAGAAGAGCTAAGGTGCTACCAATCCTTCCCCACGGGGAGAGAGTGGAAGAGTCACCAAGATCTGCTTTGCCTTCTGTCTAGCTTTTAGTGACCCAGGTCCAAGAGCAAGCAACCCCTGATAATCACAATGCCCTACCCTGCCATCTGGGTGGATCTCAAATCAGTCTCTTGAAAATAAGCAGGTGCCCTCATTCCAAGGGCATTAAAAAAAAAAAAAAAGTCAGGCCTTGGCCCAATGAAAACAAGGCCAAATACCTAACAGCAATATAATTCACTTTGTCACTTGGCCCTGTTAGTTTGGTTTGCAGAGGGAGCTCTGAGTGGGAAAGAGGGCTGAGTTAATTAAATGCAGGCACTGAGGACAGCCTCATGAAAAGTAGGGAGGGAAAAAGAGGACAAAGTATTTTCAGTATTTCCAAGTGTGGGTGGAACTAATGTTTCAGGGAAAGAAAAACATGCATGCTCTGGTGTGCCAGTCCTGATTTTTAAAATGGTTGCACATGTGAACCCTAACCCACTTCGATGGGGAGGCCTCTTGGCAGAATGACTGGCAGGCTGGACTTGCAGCCAGAAGACCCCAATTCACTTCCACGCTTTGCTACTTTTATGAGCTCACTGACCTCCCGCAATCTTCTCTAACACTTCCTGCCTTTCCTAATTCCTCCAAAGTATCCTCAACACTGTTACCCAAATTACCTTTTTAAAACACAAATCTGGACTTGTCCTTCTCCTACGGAAAACCTTTTTATTCACCCCTGTCCCTTTCATACAGGATAAATCCAGTTTGTGGGAAGCAGGGTAGAAAGCCTTCCACAATGTAGCAACCTCACCTTCGCCATCCTCCTGTGCTCCAGCAGTCAGAACAGCCTTCTGCCAGCCCCAGCCTCTTGCCCTTGCTTATTTCACCAAAAGAACCTGCCCACTCTCTGGAAGTGTTCACAAAGGTGACTTCTCTCCAGAGAAGTCTTCCTACCAGCACCCAGAGCAAAGTACCTCAAGCAGTCTGTGCACCACCAGCAGCCCTGGGGATCATCTGTTTATAAGGAGGGCTGCCAGATGTAGCTAATAAAAATGGTAACAATCATGCTAGGGTGCCCAGTTAAATGTTTTCATATATATGGGATGTACTAAGACTAAAAAATTATTCAGTGTTAACTGGAAATTCAAATGTCATTGGGAATAGGGTTATGTGGATTTTTCCTATTAGACTGGGTCATGTGAAAGTAGAGACCAAGATGTTTTTATAGCCCTGGTACCCATAAAACGACTGGCATAGAGCTTGATAAATCCTTATTTAGTGTAAATGATTGGCACTCGGAGTTTCTACCCTTATAATTACAAATCTGATAGGCAAATAAATAAACGTTCCATTTCCTTCTTCCTTTTTTTTTTTTTTTTTTGTGGTACCGGGGGTTGAACTCAGGGGCATTCTACCTCCGAGCTATACCCCCAGCCCTATTTTTTATTCTTTATTTTGAAACCGAGTCTCACTAAGTTGCGGAGGGCCTCACTAGGTAGCTGAGGCTGGCCGCGAACCCGGATCCTCCGGTCTCAGCCTCCCGAATGCTGGGATTACAAGCGTGAGCCACCACACCCGGCTTCCTTTTTCTTTTTAAATGAGACCTCCTATGGTAGGCTAGGGAGCATCCCCTGCTCAATCGCGATGGCAGTGTCCTGATCTTTCCGGTTCCAGCCTGCACTGAATCCTGGAGAACGCTAGATGGCGCGATGAACCAACGTTCCAGCTTCTGGGCTCTGGGGTCCTGGAGTCCTGATATGAAAGAAAGTACTGGCTTTGCCGCAGAGCCCTGCATTGATTGCGACGCTGCCGCAGAGCCGGGCGGAGCCGCCGCCATCTCGCCACATTTACCGCAGTACGGCTCGTCTCTGCAGGATATTCTTCCCTCCTTGCAAAAAATTCCAACCACGGGTAGAGAGAGAACCCGATCTTTTGCACGCATTAGCTCTTTCATTCATACAAAGATCAGACCTTTCCACAGACAAGGATTTTTTTCACGGCCATTCTGAAGAGCGGCACCAAGTAGCAGCTGTATTGTTTGAAAGCCGCTGCCTTTAAATCGACATTTCAATATGTTAACGAGAGAACAGAAAATAAAATAAGGGGGTGGAAGTGGGGCGGGGTGTTTTTCATCTCTTTTAGGTTTGGGTTTCCCTAAATCAGAGAACATTCTTATATAAATGGATGCAAATATTTTGGACATAAACTAGTTTCATTATGATGATGCAGTCACGGCTGTGTACTCGGCCAGCATTGTAAACCAACAATCTGTAGGCTCGAAGCGAAATTAAACGCTCTGAGACTAAAGCGTGGGTGGGGCCCCTACGTGATGCTGCGGTGGCACCTCTCTCTTCTGGCCAATAGAGGGCGCTCATCCAGCCGCTCAACAGAGGATTCACACACAAAGCAAATATACGACGTTTTTTGTTTTTTTGTTTTTAACAGGGAACTAAAATGTATATTTTTTTCTGCAGTCTTTTTATTTGGCCAGTTCCTTTTCTGTATTTGCTGATTAGATGTCTGTAGTGTTCCCCTTCTTTGCAAGCCACACGTATAAAGCATCTCTATGTTGTCTCATTGGAGTTTCCTTAATAAAATGAACATTTAAAGACAGTGCAAAGCGTTTTGATTCAAGAATCCTGAGATTCTGTACTTAAAAGCATCAGCTACGGCTCAACAACACTTTCGAAGCAGTTTTTCTTCATTGAGTCCCCCCAAAGCATTATGTTTATTTTCATTAGAAACATGTCCTTTGTGTACTTGTATATCGCTGGTTTTAGCAATATTTGCTCAAATTATGTAGCAGTAATGAGAGCACAATAAAACAGAATGAGCAGGTGGGGAAAGAAGCAAACAACACACTGCTGTCCTGTTTAAAAGCAGCCTACTGTCTACCAGCCCTGAGTGCTCAATGGCTCTGGCCTCAGTCACTGTGTTTCACAAAGGAAATGGAGAGTTAGTAGTGTGGCCAACAGATTATATGGAGGCCAATTAAGAGCTCTTCTGCTTGAATTCAGAGAAGGAATCATCATTTTATTTAAAAACAAGACCAATAAAAAATACTAACCTACCATTTTGCCAAATCCACATGTAATGTAATTGAATCAATTGCCAAATCAAATGCTATCCTTACTAAACACTTGGCAGAACAAAACTTAGTTCCTCTTTCACCCAATGGGACTGCCAACCAATGAGGCTCCTCCACAAAGACCCCCCAAAAGACCCGTGTCAAAAGTTCTGAGTGTGAAAGTAACTCTTCGGTCTTAGACACTGCTGCCAGAATGTCCTGGGCCAGTCACACAGACACTGCCCTTGCCTGTCCCTCAGGTTTTATGTTTAAACTTAGTATATCCAACTGCAGCTTCCAAGAATTTTAGTTCTAAAGCTCAGATGCATAGGAAATTAGATAGATAGATAGATAGATAGATAGATAGATAGATAGATAGATAGACAGACCTTTAAATCAAGTTACACGTGACCCCGAGTCCTCCTTCCATTGAATCATTGTCATTACTGGGCACCTCCTCTCTCTTGGTTTGGGTGGGAGTTCCAGGTTCTACAGCCCACAGGCCACACTGTCCCAGCCCCATGGTTCCCTTCAGGCCTAAAGATCCTGCCGATACTGTGCCAGTCTTGGGTATGAGAATCACTGGTGTGCTGGGAGGTCCCACATCTGTAATGCAATCTCCCTGGTAAGGGTCATGCTTGGGGATGTCTTGCCACCTCCCAGCACACTGTCAGGGAGAAGGGAGAAGTCCCCACCCTCACACGACCTCTAACCATCTTGGGGGCTGGAAGGGTCTCTCACTTATCACATCACTGCTCCGAAATCATGCTTCTTTCTCTCCTACTCTAGGATAGAATTCACTGTAACCAGTAACAGCTGTAAACCCTTTCAAATAGGATCATGATCCTTCTCCCCTCCCCAACAGGACCAGGGGATTGCAGAAACTGTGTGGGTTGGCATTGAATAGGAATAAGTTTTCCTCTAATGGGTACTGAGTAATGTTAAAGATTCAAAGCAGCTTCTAACAAGAATATTCTGAGTATTTTTTTCCCCCTGAATAGTTATAAAACGGAGACAGAAACCTCTCCACCAGGAAGACCTTGGGAACTCTGTTTTGGAGATCTTGAAGCATTTCCACATCTAAACGTGTCATTTTGTCAACCAGCATTTCCAGTCCTCAGTTCCACCTCTAATTAAGCAAGTGCATAAAATTTTTAGTATCGGTAATAAATGCCCCCCCCAAGCCCAAGGAGTTTCTATTACAGTTTATGCCTTTTGTACACTAGCAAAGAAATAACTCAAGTTTATGTGATACAAATATTTGTTTTGAGAAAGCAAATATGGGAGCCAGTCAGGAAGTAATCAACAGGAAACAGAAAGAAAGCTGGGACTCACAGCCCTGGGAGCTGGAGGGTCATTCCAGGCCACCTAACTACTTCCATTGGAGAGCTCATTATTTCAGAGGCAGTCCACACCATTGCTGGAACCCTCCATAGCATCACTGCAGTGATGGAAATAGTCTGAGACAGAATTCTATTGTGCAATTGAGTACTGAAAATATGGCTAGTGTGACTGAGAAACTGAATTTTTATTTTAATTTAATTAAATTTAAATATTCATATGCGGCTAGCAGCTACCATGTTGGAAGAAAATTCTATAGTATTTTTCTTTAACCCACAATTTATACTTCACCCATTTGCATACATATTCTAAGACAGCAGCTTACAAAAAAAAAAAAAAAAAGCACAGCCTGAAACAGAATTGATGTTTTTTTTTTTAAATGGTAAAAACAATGTGAAAGAAGAAGACTCTATAAAAGAGAGCAGAGAGAGATGCTCCCAGACACATGGAATGAGTTAGTCACTGCCTTTGAAAATTAAATTTATTACTAAATTGTTGGAAAGTTAAAAAAAAAAAAAGGAAGAAGCCACGAAGGAGGCAACATTGTAGCTAACAATTGTTTGGCTCTCCAGCAGTCCTCAGTCCCTCAAAATGCCTGCCCTGCTTCTAATGTCCCTGCCCTCACCCACCTCATCTGCTTGGATTTCATGAAACCCACTCCTCCCTCATGTCCCCCCTCAGCTTACTGAGCTGATCTTGATACTGGTGATTGAACCCAGGGACATCCTACCTCTGAGCTACACCCGCAGCCTCTTTTAATTTTTATTCTGAAATAGGGTCTTGTTAAGTTGCTGAGGCTGGCCTGGAACCTGTGATGCTCCTGTCTCAGCTCCCAAGTACTGGCGTTATAAGCATACACCATCACACCCAGCTTAAAGCTCCATTTTTTTTTTTTTTTTTTTTTTTTTTTGTGGTACTGGGGATTGAACTCAGGGGCATTCTACCTCCAAGCTATACCCCCAGCCCTATTTTTTATTCTTTATTTTGAAACCGAGTCTCACTAAGTTGCGGAGTGCCTCACTAGGTAGCTAGCTAAGGTTGGCCGTGAACCTGGATCCTCCGGTCTCAGCCTCCCGAATGCTGGGATTACAAGCGTGCGCCACCACTCCCGGCTAGCTCCATATTTTTAAGATAAAATTTTGTTTTGCTTAAGCTAATTCAGATTGGGTTTCTGGTAACTGCGACACAGTTCTAACTTGTACACCATTTTGTGTGGAAGTCTTTTAATCTTCTTCCCCATCTAGAAGGCCAGGTAAGCTGCAAGAGCACCTGAGCTTGGAATGGGAGAGTACCGATGGACACACCCTCAAAGGTACTATCCTTAGTGGACATGAACCATGTTTTTGGCTACCCAGCACCTCTGCTCTCTTCTTATTGGGGAATAAACCTCCCAGAAGATGCATCTTGGTGGACGGCAGGGCCCTACCTCCTACAATAGGAGCCAGAAGTTGTCAAATGATACTTTTCTGCAGCTTCTTGAAGCTACAGTGTGCATTCATGATCTGGACTGGTCCAACTGAACACTCCTACCTGGAGCTTTGGGAAGTGGGACACAGGTGTGACTTGTGGTTGTGACGGGGATGGTAGTGCTGCTGACAAGTGCCAGCACTGGAGAGGCAACATCATGATGGCAATGTGCTAACTAGATGGCTCCTGCGACATGACCCTCACCAGCTTTCCCTGCCCAGCCTTTCTCAGTTGCCCATTTCCATGTTTAGTTCTGTAACCTTCTTGTCAATTCTGTGAGCCACCCAATGTTGCCTGTGAATTTCTTTTTTGCATAAGCTAGCCAGGAATGAGTGTTTGGTTTGTAACCAAGAATCTTGCCTTTCTCTTTCACTCCTTTGAGTAATTGAGACAAAAAAATAAATAAATAAAGTTTGTTCCTTGGGATCTTGCTGCGTCTTCAACTAATATGTCTATCATCAACTCCACTGCCCAAGGTAGACATGTTTATATTGATTCTTGCATGAGTCTATGGTGCTTGGACTGTTTCTTGGCCATATTAAGCCTGATTATCATACCTCAGCATAACCTGTGATGGAGTCAGAACCATGATACATCACTTCCAAGTGTCTTTAGAATGATTGTTATTTATAGACGAATCAAATTTTGTCTTCTTTTCTAAATGGAATTTAAAATGAATATGTGAAAATATCTCTGATAACAATCTTATTTAAATCAATAAATTAGACTTCTCTATTGATGATATAATGTCTCTTCTTTTAGTAAAAAGTTCTCCCTGTTAACCTTTTGCTCTACAGGCAATGAACTGTGTTCTTCTCTGGGTTTTAGGTAATCAAGAATCTGCTACTGTTCCCAGAAAACAGTAGCTAGTAAATGCCTGTTGAAGAAATGAGTAAAGCAGCTCATTAAAGAGTTAATGCCCAAGCACTGAGCCAGAGTAGCTCAAAGAGCCTGCCACTTGTGGGCGCTAAGAGGACTCATGTTTGCTCTGCGATGACAGCCCTTGCAGGAGCGTGGTAACAGACAAAGAGCAGGGCTGGTGACCCGAAACATCTACTCATTGCAAAAACATGAGACTATTTGGTCTGTTTGTTTTTCATTGCAAGGAAAGCTTACAATTAAATCCTTCTGCTAAGGTAACAAGCACGCACGGCGGGAGACAGCCTTGAGCTGTAAAGCAGTCCTTGGTGTGCAAGTTGTGATCCTGTTTGATGCTGGAGGCAGCATCAACTTTTCCAAAGGAAAAGGAATTCGCCACTGGTGTCTGCGGATTTGCTGTGGCTCCCCTCTCTCCACTCATTCAGCTTCGCTCTCAAGGAACATCTGGAAAGGCAAACTCATCTGCATTTGGATGGTTTGGCTCGTCCCTGGGGCCTCCACTTCTGTTTTCCTCTGTTCTTTATTTAATCCAAAACAATGAAAGAAAAGGATCATTTCTGATACCCATTTGTCCTCTATATGAAGAAAAGTATGCTCCTGGTTGTCTCTGCTTCTTATTGCATTGGATGAAAACAGCTAGACAGAGCGTCAACAATTTGGGATCCCAACTTAAATTATTGACTAACTGGTCTTTGAAAAATGCAATGTGGGGACCCCGGACACTCCTTTGAGAGACAGACAGCCATCCTCCAGAGCAGCAGAAATGAGGAATGGCAGTCAGGGCAGCTGCTGTCCGGGACTGAAGTGCCTTTGGTCTTAAGATGCACCGAGGTGGAAGTCGAGGGCACCTCTCACCCAGCTCGATGCTCCTGACACTGTAAAGTGCCCACCATTTGCCTGGGCACTGTGATCAGGCGCTGGGCGGAGCCTGTTGTTTCACATTTACATGCAGCTCTCAGAGTGTCAGTGCTGGTGAGCCTCTGTCCCCTTTTGAAGTCAGAGGCTCAGGCTCCATGGTGAATAGCACAGACCATCATTTACATAACTGCAGCTGACAATTTCCCAGAGCAATTTCTCTTAGGGCAGATACATCCAACAAAGGAAACCTGGACAATAGAAAAAAAATCTCCTTTCAAACAGAAGCATGCCCATCCCCATAAAGCAGTGACTCTCAACTTTGGCTGCAATTAGAATCAAGTGGCAGATTTTAAATATCCCAGTGTTCAGACCCCACCCCAGATCGATGACACTAGTGTCTCAGGTTGAGACTTGTGTCACGGTTTTGCAAAGCTCTCAAGTGAGTCCAGTGTGTAGCCAGGGTTGAAACTGGCTCCAGGGAAGTGACCTGCACAGAGAGTCATTGGACTGATGGTCCGCTGTCCCTCTCCACGCTCCTCCTGCTGCCTCCCATGCTGGCAATGATGATGTCCTCCACCTGCCTGCCAGCTGTGATGACAGGCCCCATCTTGGATTTGGGGATGTCAGTCATTGGCCCACCTGCCACAGAGGGTCCATCTCTCTGAGTGGCTGTGTCCCTCTGTGCTCTCAGGGACAATAGCCCTGCTCTCTGCTGAAGCAAGGTTTCTGGAGTACATTCTACCCAACATAAATTCCATAGAGACTCTAATTGACACTTCATTAAAAAGTGGAAATTAACTTACTTTTTTGGTTTGGGCTAAACAAAATCAACCAGATTTATTTACTATAGAATTTCTCAAATCTTTTCATAGGCCAGTGTGCTTATCCACAATAAGATGTTGTTGTTTTGTGATATTGGGGATTGAATCCAAAGGCATTCTCCCTTTGAGCTTCCCCCTCCCAGCCCTATTTTATTTTTTATTTTAAAACAGGGCCTCACTAAGTTACAGAGGGCCTTACTAAGTTGCTGAGGCTAGCCTCGATCTGTGATCCCCCTGTCTCAGCCTCCCAAGTACTAACCCTAACCCAAATATTTGGATGACAGGTTTGTGCTACCATGCCCGGAGGATCTACTTTTTTTTTTCTTAGAACAAATCCAGGAGTTGGGCATGGTGATGCATGCCAGTAAGCCCAGTACTTGTAAGGCTAAGACAGGAAAATTGCAGGTTCAAGGCCAATCTCAGCAACTTAGCTAGACCCTCAAAACATAGTAATACCGTTTCAAGTGTTAGTGCATACTGCTTCAGAATAGAATTTAAACTTTAAACTTTTCCTTATATTTTAAATATTGTTATCAAATATGTATTTTACTTAATTAACTGGTGGTGTTTTTTATGGAAAACTACCTTATGTTCTGTGTTATTTTAGGATGGAGAGATAGGAATTTAATATCTGATTCATGTAAGGCATTTAGGAAATAGCTGTACTGTTGGAATAAAATAAAGTTTAATTTAAAAGTAGAATAAAGGAATAAAGACAAGGCTACATAAGTTAAGGAGGTCTTCATAAAGGAAGTGGTATCTTCCTCGAAGACCTTGAAGAATGAGAAGGATTCTGATACACAAGGAAGAGAGGGCACTTACTGTGAATGGCATGGCACAAGCCAGAGCCCAAGAGTAAGAACGAACCGTGTAATATAGCAGGAGGGCCTGGGGTGAGGGGGTCACTGTGTGAACCAAGAAGAATATAATAGTGATAGGAACCAGGGGTGTATGACCTTGCTTATAAAATGATATTCAGTTTTTCCAATGAGATAATCTTTTAAGAAAAAATTTTAGTAGCCAATAATGTAGATGAATCAGCTGATGTCTTCTTGAGTGTTGACTGATGTAGCAACCATGTTGTCACAGGGTGAGTTCTCTGGAAGCAAATGGTGAGATAAAATTTGAAGACAACATGTTACCTAAAGATCAACACCTGTGATATAAGGAGGGGAAAGCAGGATGAAGCAGAGGAAGTTGGTAAACTGTGATCAAGGCCTGACAAAGACTCCACCAACCCTGCAGGGAGCTCCGAGGCAAATGTTGCCCATTAGAGTTATCCCGGAGGACACTAGTATGGCCAGGTCTTTATATCTTACCTAGCTCAGTCACTGGATGTGGGAGCTCCCTAGCCCAAGAGGGAGACCTTGGGCTAGGGGGCTCTGTGGAGCTGAGGAAGCCACGATTGTACAAACACCTACAGAGCAAGTCCTTCTTTAAGGGCAACACATCTCTGTCTAATGCATGTGCCTTCTCATAGTCGTATCTTCCACAACATGCCAATGCTGCTGCTCTCCCTCCTCACATTTTACAAACGGTCTTTGAAACTCTTCTTATGCATCGTCATTAGCACGTATGGTCATATTTTGAGTCACCCATCACAGTGTTGCAGAGTATATCATCTCTGTGGTCATCTAAGGCATTGGGTATAGGTATCACTTCAATTCATGTGCAAAGCTATTATAAAATGTTTTATTTCAGCTATAGTTTACTAGCTCAATCCCATTAGATCAGTTATATTTCCCCTTTTTCCTGTACTAGCATGCTCACAGTCTCCACCAAAGAGCTTCTTGCTGTATTTTTCTAGTAATCTTCTAAAAAAGAATCACTTTTAAAATTTTAGAAGTGAGTTCATAGTCCCCAAAGTAATTATTAAACCATTCCTTTTCCTTCATTTAAAAAAAATTTCTGACAGGTAACCTCAACAAACGTTTCAAAGTAGCAATGATTTTAGTCTAATATTTATTCTCCAAGCAGTGATTTTTTTTTTGTTCCAAATAAAGTAGTTGAGAAAAATACTCTATTACAGGTGCTCTTTACAAAAAGACAGCAAACTTTGTGAAGACTTAAATATAAAGTGACTTTTTCTTGGCTGAGGGATGATATTGGGAAAGAAACATTTACTATTATCTTGGATATAAATGGCAAGGTTGTCCAGGTGACAGGAGGCTGGGTCATGAAATCTTTGAAGACCAAGAAGAGAAGTTTGGATAGAATGTCACTTGGTCATGGGGCAGAGAAGTAGCCTGATAAACATCATCTTAGGAAACCATGCAGCTACAGAAATTTAAAAATATGTTCAGAGAAATATTTTGGAAGCAAGAAAGCCATCTAACTCTTATGAACAGATATTACATTAGCTTGGCACAGGAAAGGAAGAATAAGAAGTGACTGGAAAAGCATTTCTAAAGAAAAATTAACAAAGTTGGAGATAGGCTAGGTGGTGGGAGAGAAGAAAAGTGAAGAGTCAAGCATGACTTTAAGGACCTGAAAGGAACACTTTAAATATGCTATTGGTGTATCCCTGAGGAATAGTTTCTTGCCCATTTTATAACTGTAAGTTTCTAGTTGACAGATTTCTTGAAGAGGTTTTAGGTCACCAGAGTGAAAGTCACAACAGGACACAATGCCTATCTTCATGCCCACTCACCTGCCCCAACAATGTTTCTTTGGCAAAAAAAAAAATCCAATTATTATCCTCCACGGTCAGCACTGACCATCCAATGTAATTACATGCATAATAAGCCACTGCAGGATCCTGAACTGCATTGCAAACTCTGCATTTGCAAGGGCCAGAGGATCATCAAATGCACCCCACATAACTACCCTTCTGGGTCAAGTTACTGTCCTTGATCCTATAACCTGGATAAGAAGAGTTTTTCCTTGGGAAACCTATGGGTGGCACCTTTTTATTACTCTGATTTCCACACTTAGTACATGGTAGGTTTTTCATAGAAGTATAGGCCTTGACTGGATGCTTGGTTGGTTTGTTGGATAGAAATCCAGTCTACCTCTGAGCTACTCATAAGTGTACACCTCAGAGCTTCTCAGACGTTAATGTGCATGTGAATCACCTTGTTAAAAATGCAGATTCTGAGCCGGGCGTGGTGGCGCACGCTTGTAATCCCAGCATTCGGGAGGCTGAGACCGGAGGATCCCGGTTCGCGGCCAGCCTCAGCTACCTAGTGAGGCACTCCGCAGCTTAGTGAGACCCGGTTTCAAAATAAAGAATAAAAAATAGGGCTGGGGGTATAGCTCGGAGGTAGAATGCCCCTGAGTTCAATCCCCAGTACCGCAAAAAAAAAAAAAAAAAAAAAAAAAAAATGCAGATTCTGGGGCTGGGGATGTATTTTAGTGGTAGAATGCTTCCTAGTGTGCATGAGGCCTAGATTTGATCCCCAGCACCAGAAAACAAAACAAAACTAAAACTAAAACCAAGCAGACTCTGATTCAGTGGGTCTAGGGTGGGGCCTCAGAGTCCACATTCCTAATAAGCAGCCAGGACACTGCTTCTGCAGATTGAAGGACTATATTTGTGGAGAAGGTCTTCCTACAAAGGGGAGCTGTGAACCACCAAGACCAATCTCACCAGGGAGCATGTGCATCTATTGCAGATCAGTGAGCTCTTCATGATGGATTCAGAAAATCCAGGAAGCTAAAGGCAATGAGGACTTCAGAGAAGGCAGACAGTCTCTAAGCCTCACCTGAGAAGCCCTACGGCTGGGGTGTGGATGCTACATGCCAGCAAAATTATAGAAGCTGGGGAAGCCGGCAAAGCAACTGTCAGTCAACTGCCTCTCCTCGGAGGGTGTGGGGGAGGGGCACCAATTTTGGCAAGAATGAAGACTATTTTATTATGGAGAGCTCCCTAATTATGCAGTTATAGAACTGTGTGTGGTACATTCCGGAGCCTACACTGCTCTCATAAGGATTCCACTGTTAATTTTAAAAAGAGAAATAGCAATGCAACTTTCTCAACTCCCACGCCATTCACACATTGGATTTGTGTGCCAACTCAAAGCATACCCACTGGAAATGAAAACAGAGTCAAAGCCAACCCTCCAACTGAAGCTCGTCGAGCTTACAGGAGAAGGACTTTGTTTTCTTTCTCTCCTTTCAAAACAAATTTCTCTTTCTGCCATTTGAAAATTTATATCAGACATATATTTGTTAAACCAAAAATGCCAGATCCCAGGTAGCCTAACACAGGGCCCTTAACACAGAATGGCCTCTGTGGGTGCTCGATTATTATGAGTGGTCGTGCGTGCATTTACACAGCACTCAGCAAGAACGCCTTTGAGAATGTGCCCACACCTGGCTGCTTCCCAAGCAAACTGGTCAGACTTGGTCCCTCCCTTTGGAAGCATGAGCAGGCAACACAGATGGAACTATTGGGTCAGAGGGTGTCCATGAAACAAACAGAGACTTTGCAGCAATGAAGTGACAAATCCAGTCCCTAATAGTTGGCTACTCAGCTGCTTTGTTCTGTTGGAGTGTCAAACTAGAAGGCGAGGGACTCTCAGGAAGAAAAATATATATATCACATGTCAACACACACACACACACACACACACACACACACACACACACACACGCCACCCCTACAACAAGAGCTTTATGAAATCATAATTACATAGTCACCCGTGTTCTTCTCCTTACCAATAGACTTTATTCTTGTCTTTTAAAACCTGGGGAAGCAATTAACGCAATGACAGTAGCAGAGATTCACCTCCACCTGTGTGTGTGACCTTGGGCAAGTTACTTAGCCTCTCTATGGTGGATTTTTTCTCATCAGTAAAAGGATGATTGTAATAAGGCTACCTGATGGGTGGTTATGAGGATTTAGCCCATTAACACAGACAAAACATTTAGGCCAGATGTGGTGGCCCATGCCTGTAATCTCAGTACTTGGGAGGCTGAGACAAGAGAATCACAGGTTGGAGGCCAGTTTCAGCAACTTAACAAGACCCTCAGAAATTTAGCAAGACTGTTTCAAAATAAAAAAATAAAAAGGCTGGGGGTATAGTTCAGAGGTAGAACATCCCTGGATTCAATCCCCAATATCAAAAAAAGAAAGAAAGGAAGGAAAGAAGGAAGGAAGGAAGAAAGGAAGGAAGGAAGGAAGGAAGGAAGGAAGGAAGGAAGGAAGGAAGGCAGGCAGGCAGGCAGGCAGGCACTTAGAATATTGCTGAGTACAGAGAAAAGCACTGCTGCCTTGGCTGCTGTTACCGCTCACATCTGACCTCAGGAGGAGATGCTCACTGTGAGAAGCCCGGCTTGATCCCCCTACTGCGCACACTGCACATGGGCAGCGCACACTGCACATGGGCAGCGCCCCCTCCCCCAAGTCATGCTACATGCCACTCGCATCTCTGACCATTTGCATTACCATTGTGCATGTGCAAATTTTCTTTTTAACTACTACATTCTAAAATGTAGTAGTTAACATGAATGATTTCAGAAAATACCAAATGTGCTTCAGACCTTACTTGATCACAGGTGGTCATTATTTTTAAAACTTCAGCTTTTATCCTAGGCTGTATTGCAGGGATGCCTCCAGGGCCCAAGATGCTTCCACCTTCCATTGTGCTCAGAACGTTGTTGCGAGGTTAGGAGCTGAGAGAAGCAAATTTGTTGGAAGAATGAATAAAATCTTTCAGAATAAATAGATCCTATTAATGAATTCTTTTTTTTTTCCTTTTTGCGGTACTGGGGATTAAACCCAGGGGCATTCTACCTCCAAGCTACACCCCCAGCCCTATTTTTTATTCTTTATTTTGAAACCAGGTCTCCCTAAGTTGTGGAGTGCCTCACTAGGTAGCTGAGGCTGGCCACGAACCTGGATCCTCCAGTCTCAGCCTCCCAAATGCTGGGATTACAAGCGTGTGCCACCACGCCCGGCTTGTTAATGAATTCTTAATGAATAAATTGCATGCACTTTAATGCATGTGTTTGGGGACTTTTTTTTTTCCTGGCTGCTCGGAGTAGGGGGCACTGCTTTTTAACTACGTTCCAAATAATTGCTCTTACCCAAAAAGCGGATCTCCATAAGTGAGATTTTTCCTGTCCCTCATTCTCAGGGCCCCTCATGAGTGTGCAGAGCCTCTTTTCAACCAGATTCTAAGCAGAGCGCAGACACTGTGGTTTTTTTCATCTCATTCACTCATTCTTCCAACACAGTATCACCAAGCACCCAACATTCTAGGCATCATGCCAGGCAACAGTAATAATACCAAGCACGTGTATATGGGATTTTATAGCTGTCAAAGTACTTTTGGGTAAATTATTTCATTTATTCTCTAAACAACTCCGTGAAGCAGGTTACCTTATTCCCATTTTTCAGACAAAAGAAAGAGACAATGCAAAAGAAAGAGTAAAAGGAAAAAGAAATTTATTGATTAACCAAAAGACCTGAATATCCCATCCATGTAGGTGTTTGCAGAAGGACAGCACTCCAAGAGGGCATGGACCTTGCCCTATTTGCCCAGCCTGGCACTGTGTGCAGAAAGTCACTGCATAAGTACTTTGGAGAAAGATCATTTTGATATTGCTGATATTTCAGGCCATCTCTGGGAAAAAAAAGAAAAAAAGTGGTAATGGACTCTAGGAACTAGAAGACCCTGGGACAAACAAGACTTACAGGAACAAAATGAGGTTTACTTCAGTCTGGGGGAAAGGGCAGGCCAACAGAAAGGATGGTGAGGTCAGAGCAGAGGGCCTCCGCATGCAGACAGCACATTTGACATCCACACAAGCCTCCAGGATGTTATGAACCAGCCCTAAGGAAAAGGAAGCATGCTTCTTCTCTCACTCACTAACCACTTCAGCCAGAAAAAGAGTTCCAGACTGCTGGCAGCTTATTGAATGAGCTTCAGTCCCAATTTCAAAGCAGAAACTGTCCTAGATTCCTTCGTTTCTCAAAATGTCCCTTTTCTGTGGCTCAAAATACTCCTTGTTGATGATTTCCTGGATGCTCAAAGATGGTTTTGCAGGTCCATCAATGAGCCAACCATTTATTGGAGATCTTCTGTTTGTGGACCATGGTAAGCGCTGGTGTGATGATGAGGGACAGTGACATTACAGATGCGAGACTAGGCTGACAGCAAACGCCAGATGCTGGTGGATAGTGATACACTTTACACCTCCCTCATGTGCTACCCAGTATCAGCAAGTCATGCCTGAGTGGGAAGTCAGAGTGGATAGGTGGGGTAGGGCCATATCACAGAAGCCTGAGGACTATTATGTCAGAAGCCTCTAATTAAAGTCTCACAGCATACTAGGTACCCCAAAACTATTTGCTGAATGCATGCATGTGTTAACAATTTAAAATGAGCGTATTGTCCCAGACCCAGGACACAGCCTTCTCTAAATCACTGGGTCCTGAGTGTCACATTGTGTCAAAACACCATTATGACATTTACATCTTTGCAGATTCATTCTGAGATGATGGGTGGATGGAGGCCTAACCTAGTCATGAAGACAGTGACTTAGACTCTCTGAATCTGTTTGAACACTTGGAAACATAGGAAGAGAAGTTGGGAGGGAATAGACCCTTGGGACATGATGGGCCCGCCATCCTAATTGCTGAATAACAGAGAAATGATGAACAGAAGAGAGAAGAGCCCCAGATGTGGCCGAATTCTCTTCCAGCACAAGAATGCTTCCAGGAGAGCAGCCACAGAGGATGTGGAATCTCAGGAAGCAGGTTCGCTCACGAGCCTGCTAGGTCCCTGCTGAACAGGCCCCTTCTGTGAAGGAAAGTCCATGCTGAGTCTTAAATACCACCACTTTTTGTGCCTTTCTGACCCTAATATACTTTTTTTTTTTTTTTTTTTTTTTTTTTTTTTTTTTTTTTTTTTTTTTTTTTTTCGGTACTGGGGATTGAACTCAGGGGCATTCTACCTCCAAGCTATACCCCCAGCCCTATTTTTTATTCTTTATTTTGAAACCGGGTCTCACTAGGTTGCGGAGTGCCTCACTAGGTAGCTGAGGCTGGCCGCGAACCCGGATCCTCCGGACTCAGCCTCCCGAATGCTGGGATTAC
>PVLC010019713.1:0-30175 GCA_004027655.1 Graphiurus murinus
AAAAAAAATTGTTAAAGAAATTAAAAACCTGGGATAAAAGTGATGAATTTGTTCTGAAAGGATGACTCAAGATGGATCACACATCAAAAGAAAATACTATAGATATGTTTTAATGAATGTAATTAATGTACATAGCATATTGAAATATTCTTTTAAGTAGTGAAAATAAAAACAAAAAAGCCAATCACTTTGAAATCCTCAGAGTCCTACCTCTTATTGTGTATCTTTATAAGTCTGGAAGGTGATTCTGGTTCAATTGAATCTCTTCTTGTGATATGAAGTTAGATTTCTATTGTTGGGTTATGAGTCAAAAATAGAATAATTACTTTTCCTCAGGGACTTCCACTTCCTTTAAGGCATAATTTAGAAAGAATAGAGGATATTTCCACTTCTGGGGAAAGTATAGGATTTGTAGACGTGGCCCCCAGGAATGCAATTTGGGAGAGATAAGTTAGCTAATGGCTGAAGAAAAACAGAGACTTAGCCTAGTATTTATAGCTATTAATGTTTTTTAAGTAGGACTTACATGTTCAAAAATGAGGCTGTATTAGAGACTGCTCCTTAGATCCACAGGCATGCTATTTAAGGAAACGTCTTTCATAATAGTGCCTGCATGTGTGGCAGGAACCTATGCAGACCTTTAATGGTCACAGTGTCTTTGCCGAGGATAAGATTCCAGAAAATCAAAGAGTCACAGAAGGCCAGACAGCTGCAGAAGAGTACAAATAGCTCTAATCTGAAATGCATGATTTATCAAATGGGGACATGATTGCTAGCAATCTTACTTTTTTGGGTGATTACGAAGTTGAGCGTAGTAGTGCATGTGACTCTATGAGGACTTTTAAAGAGCTTTTAGAAACAATTATGCATGAGTCTTGGAGATTTTTAATTTAAGCAGAAGGCCTCTGTAGAGGTAAACCAAGAGGACAGAATGCCAAGAAGACAGAATGGCAAAAAAAAAAAAAAAGAAAGGAAAAACAAAAAGAAAGAATGCTGAGGGAGACCTTCAATCAGGAGAGAATATTAAGTGAGACTCCTTGGGAAGAGGCCTGTATTCTCTTGTCGGGGGCGGGCTAATCTACATAATTGACTAAAACAGAATGAACAGCTGTGAAGTATAGTATTTGGATGTGTGGGTAAAACAAAATTACAAAATATACAAGGTCACAAACATGTAATGTGTTTTCATAGGATTATAGAATTTCTAAGCTCATTTGTAACATAAGAAATCAATCAATCTTCCAGAGAAGCTAAATTACTTTATCAAGATCATCTATTTGGTTAGTTATAGCATACTAGTTAAATATATGAACCCTAGAGTAAGATATCCCAAATTCAAATCCCAGCTCTAGAATTCTTGGAAAACAAACAACAACAACAACAAAACAAACAAACACTTTTCTTTTGGGTGTGTGTGTTGTGTGCTATACTGGGGATTGAGCCCGGGGGCATTCTATCTCCAAGCTACACCCCTAGTCCTATTTTTTATTCTTTATTTTGAAACAGGGTCTCACTAAGTTGCAGAGAGCCTCACAAAGTAGCTGAGGCTGGCGGAGAACCCGAATCCTCTGATCTCAGCCTCCCAAGTACTGGGATTACAAGGGTGTGCCACCACGCCTGGCTTCACTTTACCTTTCTGTGTCTCAATTTTCTGATCTATAAGATGAAAATAATAATAGGACTTAAACGAGATGATACATTCCAGTGACACTAGATGGTATCTGGAACTTATTAATAAATGATCAATTACTATTAGGATGCTTATGATTAGTGAGATTGCCAAAGCAGAAGTCTCTTACCTTCATAGCAACCTTCTACTTACTGGACGAAGGGAAGAACTTAGCATGTAAAATACTTTTAATTGAAGAATTAATTTAGTTCCCCAACTATAATGGTTGCAAGACACAGAACAATGTCAAGTCTTCTTGTAGAATAGAAAAACAAAAGGTTTTGAAGCATCTTTGAGAAAACAACCTCAGGTGAGCTCTTTGGAACTTCAAAATCTGAGTTTATACTCCAATGCTTTAAGTCAGTATTTGGATCCCCACGCCCGCCCCAGCTGAAATTCTGAACTTAGATATTTATTTGTTTGTATGTTTGTTTGTTTGTTTAAACTGAGACCCTGTTTCCAAATAAAAAATAAAATAGGGCTGGAAGTGTAGCTCAGAGGTAGAATGACCCTGAATTCAGTTCCCAGCACCACACACACACACACACACACACACACACACACACACACACACACACACAGGAAAAAACAAAACAAAATAAAAAAACCTTGTAAAATATATAGTTTTTTAAATATAATTAACTTTTTTTTTTGGCAATACTGGGGATGGAACCCAGGGGCATTCTACCCCCAAGCTACACCCCCAGTCCTGTTTTTTAGTCTTTATTTTTTGAAACAGGGCCTCACTAAGTTGCGGAGTGCCTAACTAAGCAGTTGAGGCTGATCGCGAACTGGGATCCTCTGGTCTCAGCCTCCCAAGTACTGGGATTACAAGCATGCATCACTATGCCCGGCTTATAATTGACCATTTTTTTTAACATTTCAGTTTTTCTCTTGTAATGATGAATACTAATGCTAGAAGATCCGTGTGTCCTTTGTAATTCCAGTAAATTGTGCTATTAAGTAAATGTATATTCTCTCAAAATAAAAGCATACTGTGCATTAGAACAATATATTCTAAGTATCATTGTGAATAACTTACTTGTTTTTTTTAACATATGAAAATGTTGACAAAATACTATTTCTCATGGAATCATTGGACATCTAGATAAGGAATCAAACATAGTACAAGTTCTGAGTCGTTGTATTCTCTTAATTATAACCTCTGCGTGAAATCCTAGTAAGGTTCTCACATGTTTAGACACACCTTTGACCCTGTATTTCAGCTTCTGAAGCCCCTTTTCAAGAGTCTGCTGAAAAGTCTAAGGTGTGTCACATTGACTATAAATCCAAGTTTTTTCATGTTGGCTAAGTGACAAAGCTGTCTGTTATTACTTAACAGCTATCTTTGGCCAGCCCCAAACCTGGAGGGAAATGTCATATCAGGACTTAGAAAGGAATGTTCACGAATAGCCCATTAATTGTGCTTATTGTATTGACTCATTCCTGTAGAATCTCAGCCCTATTATACATCAGAAAGTCCCAAATGACAGAATTAGATTCTTATCACGGGGCTTTCCTGAATGAGATTCATTCCAGGATAGCTTGACTTTCAAATTTACTTGAGAATTTTTACATAAGTCAGGCACTCAATAAGAATTGTCACAAAATCTTTAGTTTGCAATGCTTGTAATCATAGCTTTTTTCTTTTATTTATTAACCACTATCATCATCACCACCACCACCACCATCACCACCACCACCGTCATCATCACTGCCACCATCATTACCATCATCATCGCCATCACCATCACCACCACCATCTTGAGTTGGTGACATGCACCAGGCACATGGATTTGAAATACAAACATGACAAAAACAGATGTGGTTCCAGATCCCAAGAAGCACTTTGGAAAAGATACAGTTTTGTTACACATATGTCCCTTGTCTTATAGAGTTATATACACATATGGAATGTTTATTTTGCATATGTTTGTGCTGGGAAGCCATGTGCCTTCATATTTATATCTCTCCTTTGCTCATAATGTAAGTGTAACTATTCCACACTTCTTCATTTATACAAGGGAATGCTTGTGCCACCAAATAACCTGTAGTAACTATAACAAAAGATGCAGGACATTGCATGAGTTACAGATCTCTTTCTACTTTTGTCTTCCTAAAACAAATGAGGATGGTAAGTTTTTATTTGCAAAATAGGGCAACCAGGTGACAGAGTATACAAGTGACTTGTCTGAGGTCATTCATATTTGTATGATTAGGATTCCAAATGAACAAGTAGAACCTCAAAGTTTCTGCTTTAGTCCAGTAAGAAGACACAAATGCTTCTTAAATATCAACTGAAAATATTTATAATGTCTATTAACTTTATGAATTCTTGTTATTACCACTAAAATAGTAAAATACTGACATGAATTTTGTGAAAAAAAAATGCTTTCTTTGACTTTATTTTTAAGACACAAAGGGAATTCACTGCTCCTGTGCTAGCATTAGTCAGTTTATTTCTCCTGGTGCTTGCAGCTCTGGTTCACAGATGTTAATTCCTATGAATATGTATCAGCAGAAAGTCTGAACCACGACCGACAGGAGAGATTGCACACATCACCTCATTCGCACAGTTTGGCCTTCTGTACTTGTTTCTCTTCTTTTTAATTGTGTGAATGCTTCTTTGTAACATTTATGCCTTTTATATTCATTTTTTCAGATGAATTTAATTTTCTCTAGTTTCTGGAGATAGGGACTAAGTTTGCCATTTTACATCAATAGTACTGGTGTTTGGTATGCTCAACGTGGACCTAATTTCATTTCCTTTGAAATTTTCTGTTCTGTATAGTACAGAACTCTCTGTGTTAGTGGCAATTCAAATTGTATCTACACATAAAAGCACACAAACAAACAAAAAAATATCAGTAAACCAGTGAGAAACTCACCCAAGTATCACAGTCAAAATAAATTGTAATTTTTAACTCTGAGTAAAGAATACAATGTGAATGTTAATTTTAACAGGATTTATGGAATATAGAAGTTTGGTAAATTCCACTGAAAGAAGAACCAATCAGTAACAATTGGTTATTATTAATTGGTAATTTTAAGATAAAATCTGGTACTATTTATGTAATGCTATTTATTTATTTACTTATTTATTTATTTATTTATTTATTTATTGTGGTACTAGGAATTGAGTCCAAGGTCATTCTACCTCTGAGCTACACACACAGCTCTATTTTTTTTTAAATTCGTAAACAGTCTCACTACTTGTTAAGGCTGTCCTTCAACCTATGATCCCTCCAAGTTAGGATTACAAGCATGCACCACCATGCCTGGCTTATATGTAATACTTTTTAAACTGATTAAAATGTTTTGTTAAAAATATAAAAAGAAATTTTAAAGCTAGACACATTATAATTTAAAATTTAAAAGAAGATAAATAATGCAATAAATAATTCCCCCAATACAAATTCTTATAGTGAGCAAAATCAATTGCTTGCATAATTATAAATTCATGTGTTTACTCATTCAACAGATGTTACTGAGTACCTAGCAGTGAACAGAGTGGAGTCTGTGCCCTTAAAAATCTTAAACTTTATTAGAAGAAACAGGTAGTTGTTCGAACAATAACAAAGCACCACGATCATCCCAGATTGTGGCACTTGCTTGAAGGAAACAAACCCAGCTACAAGGGAGCATTGGTTCAGACGGCCACTTTGGGTGAATTGCTTGGGAAGGGCTTCTCAGAGGCAATAATTTGAGCTGAAAAATCAGAAGTGAGGGTTCAGTGAAGATCTGGGCAGAGAAAACAAATGCAAAGCTGAAGGATACTAAGTGAGGACAGGGTGTGCTATGCGATGTTGCTGGGGTGGAAAGAAAGGGACAGAGTAGTCAAGGCATAGTACGCCATGGCTGGGACTTTGGATTTTCTTGGAACAACCACTGAAAATTTTAAACAGCGGAATAATACTAATTTGTGGGGTGTGTGTGTGTGTGTGTATGTGTGTGTGTGTGTGTGTGTGTGTGTGTGTGATGTGTCATACAGAGGGAAAAATAGAGAGGCTGGGAGAGCCAGTTCCTGCAGTGACTAGGGCATGAGACAGTGGAGACACCGCCTCAGAGGGGGGCAGTGCAGATGGTGAGAAATTAAGATGGAGCAGCCAGCAGGACTTGCTGAAAGGAAAGAAAGAACCAGGATGAACCAAGAAGACTTGCTTACAAAAGAAAAGGAGAAAAAAAAATTCTTAGCAGGAAAGGAAAGAGGCAGGAACTACTTATATTAAGTAGTTAAATTTAAGTTACTTGAGTATTTTTCATGGACGACTGAACGATGAGACTCTCACAACCTACTAAGTAATTCCAGACTCAGTCTCAGCTCTGCCTGAGATGTTTTTAATAAAAACGACTAACTGTAGACTGGTTCTTCCAAGCTGGAGCTACATCTAACTCTCTGTTCCCAGCACAAAGTACAGTGCCCTTCACAATACAGAGTAAGCATACATTGGCCAAATTGAACTTTTATTTATACTCTTAGTTTCCTTTAGCAGATGTACAATTTTAAGGAGCCTACTATGTACTGAGCACTCTGATTCTTTATATAAAGTTGGCTTTTCTGCCTCCGTTGGTTGTATTCTAGAACTATGCATTCTTTTATGACCCCATGTTGCCTCATTGCTCAGAAAACTTATACTGGTAAATCTTTTAAAACTGAGTATTTTTTTGCCTGCTAGTAGGTCTTCAATACAGACTGGTGAAAAACAATAGCAGGGAAATATAAAGTCAAAAATAAAATGACATATTCATTTCTCCATGATAAATTAATAAAGATATGAAATGTTCTAAAGAAATAACTCAAGTGGAGTGTGGTGATACAGACCTGTAATCCCTGTACTTGGGAGGCTGAGACAAGATGATCTGAGGGCTCAAGGCCAGCCTCAGCAACTTAGTGAGATCCAGTTTCAAAATAAATAAATTTTTTAAAAAACTGGGGTGCATCTCAGAGGCAGAATGCCCATGGGTTTCATTCCTCAGTACAAAAATAAATAAAAATAAATATATAGATACATAAATAAATAAATAAATAAATAAATAAATAAATGAGGGAGGGAGGGAGGGAGGGAGGGAGGGAGAGAAGGAGAAAGGAAGGGAATAAGGGAGGGTACAGTCTCTGCCAGTCCATGGAAAGAGACTGTCTAAGGGGTCAAGAGAATATCAGATTACTCAGGGCAGAACACATCAGGTGAAGATGTAGAGAAAGGTAGAAAATGAAAGATCAGAGGTAAGATTGGTGGAAGGCTGGATTTTAGAGTTTTGAGGGGAAAAAAGGATAAAACAAAGGTGAGAGGAAGAGGAATATTCTCTGTTGCTCACGTTCACCTGTGATGCTTATAGAGCAGAGTCCTCGGGCCACCCTACCTCACCACGCAGACATCGTGGGAACTGCCTGTCTGACAAATGCTCTCAGGTGATCTTAGTATAAGTAGTCAATGGACCACTCTTAGGGAAACACGGATACAGTCCAGCCTCTTCATTTTATACATCAGCATAAGACTTGAGAAGGAAGATGGTTATGGAAGGTTGCACCGATCTTCTTGCTTAGAGCTTAGGCTGAATCATAGTCTCGGTGAGAGCCAGCTTTATCCTCTTCCATGTTTGGATTTAAATTCCCAACACATATTGCTGTTTCTCTTGTAGGATCACAACTACGGCTGCCTGCATGATGGACCTGAGGCGGTACCCCCTGGATGAACAGAACTGCACCTTGGAAATCGAAAGCTGTAAGTGTCTCTGAGAATCCAGCTAGGCTGACCTTTGCTTTGAGTGTCCTGTGGCAGAGGCCTCCTGTGCTGTCTCCTGTCCAGACCTAAGACCTGCAAAGGTCCTGCCAGCACAGGCAGTTTGGTGGAGGGAGGCAGTAGCAAAGAGCTTCTTCCCTCAATAATGCTTCCACCCCTTTGGTCCTGTCTCTAAATCCTTTGGAGAGATGGATCAGGGCAAAATAATCTGGCAGTAAAAGGAAGATGCTAAGAGCTTAGAAGGAGGCCAAGGAGAACAAAGACTAGTCCAGGCATTTAAAGGATGGAATTGGTACTGTTACAGCAGGCTTGAGAAAATAGGCGGGTGTGTCAGGGTATCCCAATGTCCTTATCCTCTGCCTGTCACACACTTTCTCTCTGTAATTGTTAAACAAATGTGGCTTTTCAGATTACTTAGAGCATTCATAGATTGTGGATTTGTGGGATGTTTTGTTGGTTTGAAACACTATTTTTTGGTATACAAAGTTTATATTGTTGCTGAAGGCCATATGGTAAGCAAGATCCCTGTGTGTGTGTATGTGTGTGTGTGTGTGTGTGTGTGTGTGTGTGTGTGTGAGAGAGAGAGAGAGAGAGAGAGAGAGAGAGAGAGAGAGAGAGAGAGAGAGAGATTGAGATTGATTGATTGATTTACTGTACTGGCCTCCTGTTTTGCAATGCCCTAGCTTTTCTAAGCTGTGGCTGTAGCTTCCATGTTGATTCAGTCCCCTGCCCTATTGGTAGGCTAAAATGTTGATTTCATAACCCATCTCCACTTCAGTGGTCACATGGGAAGGGGTTTGAGAGGGAAGAACATTTTGAATTTCCTTTCCTCTGTCAGTTCTTTGGATGGATTTCATGCCTTATCCCACCAGATTGTTGGGCCCTGACAGTTTTACATCTAGATTCTAGATAATGACCAGCCCGGACTGCAGGAGAACCCTTTCAGCCTTTGGGAGGAATTTTAGCTGCAGCAGGCAGGGTGACTCCAAATCACTGCTCTGAGCAGAAGCATAGCATTCTTGACACATTGTGGGTGTTTTTCACCCATTTTGAAAGATAGCTTCTAGAGGTGATTAAATTTACATGCATTGTTTGGAGAAACCGATTGCATAATTATATTCCAAATCATCATTATTTTTTAAATTGAATCTTTGCCTTATAAAACTGCTTAGTAGAATTGCTCTATAGGATTTCAATGATTCATGTTATATAAAATTTTTTAGAATAAAGTTGCATGCTTTATTTTCTTAACTTAATGTACAACTTATGGTATAGTATTTTTTAAGCCAAATTCTCTGACAGTTTCAAATTGTTGATGTGAGAATATTTGGGGGGAAAAAAGTATATTGCTGTGTGCCACTCATGAGTTTTTGTGACAAGAGCATTTTTTAAATACAATTGTGATGAGATTTTAAGTAATCGTAGCTGTGCATGGATGAAACATTTTCATTAACCTTGTTTCATTTGAGATCCCTCAAATGATTGCAATCCTACTGCACGTCTCTCTCAGAGAAGTAAATAAGTCCTTTTTGTTTTAAAGAACTAATGCCCAAGGACATGGAAAACACCCAAATGTTTCATGATGTTATTAAATTATAATTTTTACAAGAATACTTAAAAATTAACAATAATCTAGGCTTTAGAGTATAACTCATTTTGCTCTGGGAAAGGAGATAGTAATCCTGTCTTTACAACTAGGGAAACAGACTAAACATGTTAAAGTCACTTGTCCAAAATCACTCAGTCCTTGGTGGCAGGGTAGATCTACACTGATGTGGTTGACAGCTGACTTACCTTAGTAAACACACTGATTTTAGAGTGGCCAGATTAACAGGACCCCATACTTCTACCCCTTTTTCTAAAAATCAAAGGAGTAACCTGCCCTTAAGGAAAATGGAGTTTATTGTTATGTAGCCAGATAACAAATTATTGTTACAGAGAATGAAAAATCTTGGTGCATTAATAGCATACATGATATCCAGGCTTTGTTATTATAAATAGTTTACTGAGCTTATTGAAATGAGCTTAATTTCCTCGTCCTTGAAACAACTAGTTCCCAGTTGATACCTAATATCCTACCTTATTTGTCATCTCCTTTCCTTTAAGTAAGCTCTTTCTTACTTAAATTTTCATGCATTCTTTCTTGGACTCTGTCTCCCTCTCCATCTCCCTTCATCTTCTCTCCCTTCTTCTATCTCAAATGGAAATTACCCCAAGTAGTAGTTTTGCTGAATCATTAACACTTTTTCAACTTATCAACAGTGTGTATGTTGGTTCAGTTTCAGAGAAGATGACATAACCTAATTTTAGGCTGAGTGAAGTAGGAGAACATTAGGAATTAATTTATTGTTCAGTCATTAATTCATTCATTCACTCAGTCATTCATTCAAAATTGACTCCATCATTTATTGAAGAAATATTATTTACCAGAAATTGTAGCAAGCTTTGGAGATATAGCATTATATAATGGAAAGAACAACAAACAATGTGTTTGCCCCCTTTTATTATGATGGAGATAGATATAATTATTTAATACATATAACAATATTAAATTTCATAAGTGAAAACTGTTGCCAAAATAAAGTATTGATTTCTACATTTTTGTGTGCGTGTATGTGTATGCTACTGGGATCTGAACCCAGATGTGTTCTACCTCTGAGCTATTCCCCAGCCCTACTGTATTTTTATTTTGAAGCAAGTGCTTGCTAAGCTACACTTGCTGCTGGCCTTGAACTTGTAATCCCCCTGTCTCTTCCTCCCAAGTACTGAGATGACACGCATGCACCACCATGCCTGACTAGTTCTATAAAATCTCAATGAAAAGCTATTTAGAACAGGCCTTGGAATAAAATGTGGAGAATTCCCAGTAGTCAGAATGGACTATATTTACTTAATTACTTTTCTTAAGTTTAAAGAGATAGAGATAGTCTGTAGGATTAATGGGATTTTGAGAATTAAATGGGCCCTGATAATATTTATCACTCTGCAGGCCATGAAACTTAAACTGCCAAAAGAGAAAGGAGAATCCATTCTGAGGTTTTTCCAATCCTGTCTTTTTTTTTTTTTTTGGTATTAGTTCTTGAGTTTACAATTTTATTTTTTAAAATTTTTACTTTTAATTGATGCAGTGTAATACATCTTTGTTAGGTACAAGCTGTTAAAGACAGATGCACACACTTCTCATTTAACCTTTCCCCAATTCCCGCCTCTCTCCCTCGCCCTCCCTCCTTCTCAAGTGCAGTTTAGTGATTGACTTTGATATGTTTATGAATGTACAACATGTGCATTAGGGTGTTTTCCTCCCCCATCATCTTCATTTAAGTCAAGTTCTTTGTTCCTAAGGTTTCTCCTTCTTCATCTGGAGTCCCTCTTATGCCCCATATTCTCTCTCTCTTCCCCATATGAGGGAGAGCATACGAATTTTTAGACTAATCTCACTTAACATAATGTTTTCCAGTTCCATCCATTTCCCTGCAAATGACATGATTTTGTTCTTCTTTGTGGCTGAGTAAAATTCCATTGTGAACATAACCATAGTTTTGTAATCCATTCATCTGTTGATGGGCATCTTGGCTGGTTCCAGAGTTTGGCAATTGTGAATTGTACAGCTATAAACATAGATACACATGCATTGGTCTGATAGTTTGGTTTTGGTAGGTTCATTCCCATTCATCTGAGGATCCTCCATACTGTTTTCCAAAGTGGTTGCACTAATCTGCAATCTCACCAACAATGTAATAGGGTTCCTACTTCTCCACACCCTCACCAGCCTTTGTTGTTCATGTTTTGGATGATTGACATCTGATTGGGGTTAGGTGAAATCTCAAGGTAGTTTTGATTTGCATCTCTTTGATTGCTAATGATGTTGAACATTTCCTCATACATTTATTGGCCATTTGTATTTCTTCTATTGTGAAGTGTCTATTTAGATCCTTTGCCCATTTTTGATTGGGTTATTTGTTTTCTTAGCTGTGAGTTTCTTGAGTTCTAGATATTAGTCCTCTATCAGAAGAGTAGCTGGTAAAAATTTTCTCCCACTCTGTGGGCTCTCTGTTGAGGTTCTTAATAGTTTCCTTTGCTGCACAAAAGCTCTTCAGTTTAATGCAGTCCCATGTATTGATCTTCCTTTGAGTTGCTTGTGCTTTTAGTCATCTTTTGTCTACATGTTCCTATTATTTCTATGATTTGAGGCAACTCATTGTACTTTGTCCGTGTAGCATGCATATATGCACATTCATTTATATATTTTTTTCACAATCTCTAATCCTAGTACTTGGGAGGCTAAGATAGAAGGATCCCAGTGTCAAGGCAAGATGTCATAACTTAGTGAGACCCTGCTTCAAAATAAAAATTTTAAAAAGCTGGGGATGAGTAGTTCAGTGGTAAATCCTCCTGGTTTCAGTACTTAGTACCACAAATAATGTAAGACCATAAGTACAAGTTGAAGATTTCTCTCATTTTATAAATGTATAAGGCTGTTATGAAGATTACATGCATATATAATATATATACATGTAATATAATATATAAGGCTGTTCTCACATATAAGGCTGTTATGAAGATTACATGAAATAATATAAAGAATACTACATATTACTTAGTATATGGTAGATTCTAATAAATAGAAGGTCCAGTAATTAATTATTATTGTTATAATTATATAATTAATTATTGTTATAATAATTCCAGTTTTCATTATTTAAAAAAAATCCCATTCTGACACAGATTTGCATAATTCTGAGATTTAGTAAATCTAATTAAGATAGATGCTTAGCGCAGCCTTTCTCAACCTCCAAAGAGTTAGTTGGCCCTTTTTTTGTGTATATGATACTGAAAATTGAAACCAGGGGCAATCTCCTGCTGAGCTACACTCTCTTCCCTCATTTATTTTTATTTTGAAATAAGGTCTCCCTAGGTTGATGAGAGTCTCACTACTTGCTGAGGCTGTCTGTGAACCTGCGATTCTTGTCTCAATCTCCCATGTACTGGAATTATAGGCATGTACTACTATACTCAGCTTTAGTTTTGGTCCTTGAGGTGACATTCCGGGTATGTTTATTGAAGTGCAATCTTCCTCCACACCGAATAATTCAGCCAACTCTGTCTATAGGGCAAAATGCAAATTAACTTCTTTCACTTCTGCCTCAGGAACTAGAATTAGCAACCAGCTTCAACATCCAAAGATGGAGATTTAAATGTATTTTGACATCTGTACTTGGTTGAAGTAAAAGGATAGTCCATTTGTAAATATGCTCATGGTTTTGTTAACATTTAAAACTGCCCAAAGAAGGCAACCACCTGCTGATCATCTAGCGCTCCCCTGGTTGCTATAGCAACAGGTCCCTGTGAGTATGTGGAATTGTGAGTGAGTTGATAGCAAGGTCTCAAGAGATATTCACTAAACTATAGGACAGGAGAAAACAGAAACATGCCTGCTGTTGTCTCATTGAATCCCGGTTTGGATGTCACAAAACAACTTGCTGTTAGGTTACTGATGGAATAAAGGATATGTTTCCTGATTCATTAATTTCATTCTAAATTCTCCTATTGGAGGAGTTAACATAGATTTATATATTTAAGCTTTGGAAGTATCGAATAGAAATGTACTATGGCAAAGGGTTAATGTAACTTGGACCCAGGTTATGCGATAGACTGGCTAATATTTTAGTAAACATTGCTATAATAGTATTAAGAACTTAGAAAAAGAATGCTTTGTGTTTTTCCTCCCCAAAGTAAAAATCAGCTGCACCATCGGGTATAGTAAATGTGTTAGAGGAAGTAGTGAACAGATAGGGCTCTGTGTTAAGTGGAATAGTTATAAAAGTGCACTGTAAATGCACATAGGCCAGGTTAGTATAAACTCAAGTTAACTGCATAGGTAACTCAGCTTCATCAAGCTGTGAGCTTTCAAACTTACAGGTAATGAGATAAGCAAGGTATAGAATTTTGTGCAGTGCTTGGCACTGTTATTTCCATAAGTAGCAGCTCTTATCCTTATAGAATCATCATTATCATCATCAGATTATACCTGGAATATTGGACTCATTCAGAGTCACAACATTTTTCAGGGGGCTATTTAGCAATCAGAACAACCAAAATATGAATTATACATGAACCATGGAGTTTGAAGAACCAGTAGAAGAAACTTGAATTGGGGATAGGAAGACACATCTAACCTCAAGGAAGGGGGATGTAAGCTACTGGGAGTGCTGTATTTAAGCAGTATAGCTGTTTTCAAATAACTGCAGAATTTCCTCTTTAGAGAACAGACTGTGTCTGCTCAAAGGGCAAAACTAGACTAATGACAAAAGATGCCAGAAGGCAGTTTGAGGTTGAAAAGTTTTTAAAAAGTTCATAGCAATTACAGTTGGTGAAAATCAGATGGGTTTCTGTAGTCTGTAAGGCCATTTCCTGGGGATGAAGGCATTCTTGCATTGGACAAGTGATGGGTTTATAAAAATTCTAAGTATCTATGGGTTGAAGGTTACTTGGCACCAGTAAAAATTGAAGGACCAATTAAACAACAATTAGATAAGCAATGGCTTGTGTGAGGTTGCAGATCTCATATCCATCTACCTCTGGGAGCAGTGCTCTTTAGGAAAAAATGAAAATCACATCCCTGCCAAGATTTCAAATATAACAGTGGGTCCATTTTGCTGATGGTTTAGAATTATTCGAAAGGCAATCTTTCTTTTCTCAAATTTTCTTTGGAGGACTACATCCTACAGTTCTACCTGTGTGGAATATTGCAGGGAAATTGATGGAACTGGAGAACATTACACTAAGTGAAATTGGCTGGTCTCAGAAAGTCAAGGGCCATATGTTGTTTCTTGTGTGTGGAAGCCAGAGAGAAAATAAGAAAGAAAGAGGAGTTCATAACAAATGAGGAGGGAAAACAGTAGAATAGAAGAAGGGAATATTGGGGTGGTAAGATGGGAGGGAGAAAGGAGGCATGAGGAAGGAAACAGACCAAATAATATTATGTCCATAATTTATGGTATCACTGTCAACCTGACTATAATATACAGGGAGGAACAAAAGGGATAGCAGGATGGGGTTAGGAGAAAACCTCACCAAGAGATGCTGTAGGCACGTATGAATGTGTATGAATGTATCACTTTAAAACTCACTGTTGTGTATAATCATATTACACCAATAAAATCTATAAATAAATAAAAGACTAGGACCCTAAGTATTTTCTTTCCAAATAATCTAAACCCCTCTCCTTGAGTCTTTTGGTCTTCTTAAGGTTCAGAAGAGAAAGTATGTGGACACATGTCTGCATATATGTGCACGGAGAGAGAGAGACAAAGTGTGTGTGGGGGGGTGTGTGAAATCATGAAACTACCAAGAATTTGGGGGAAACCTCTGAATTATTTTGAATTAGAAAAATATCCCTGTGAAACTCCAGGGAAGCTTAGTCATAATTATTTATCAAGGAAAAATCAAAGAGCATTATAAAGACTCCGTAGAGACTCTGAATGCAAATTTAATTTGCATGACTATCCTATTTCAATAGTGTCTAGAATTGTTCTCTGATATTGTGAAAGTGAAAGACTTGTCTTCCAATCCTTGCTGTGTGTAGATACTTTGTTGGAATGTGATCTTTGTTTAGCAATTATCAGTCTCTAGTGACCATAGACAAGTCACCAGACTTGGAGCTTAGAGCTTCAGGTATCTCATCAGATATTATTTCTGACCTTGATACACATCTGAACCTGACCACTCTTTCTTTTAATATCTCTATCATTTCAAAGTACTGACTTGAAAGAAAGGGTCTGTATTTAATATTGAGTATGAATCCTTTTGATTGAAAGTGTATTTTTTCCTGATTGAAAGTATAAACCCTTTCAATTGAAGGTGTATTATTAACTAGGGAAGAACCTTATTTTTAATTCATATTTTCATTTACTGTCTTTGTATTCTCCATTTTTTTCCTTTTGAGTCTCTCACTAGATAGATCTTTCATCTCCTATATCTGTCAAACAAAAATTTGATCTAAATTTTTAAAATTTTTATCATTCCGATTACTAACATTTATTTTATTAAAACATTTTAGTTGTAAATATTCTTGCGTGGCAGCACTGTTTCCAACTTCTAAGTACTCTATTCTTTTCCCATAGTCACTTATCCTTCAGTGGAATGTCCTTTTGATTCTAAGGATATCTTAAGGAATTTTTTACCAATTCTCTTCCACTCTCTTCCCTTTCCTGCCCCTTTTGTGACGATGAGTGCTTGGTATCTTGGTCCTTATTTTTCATACTGATGATTTTTCTTACACATCTCCCGATCTTGGGGGTCAGTTCATGTTTGTAAATAAAGGCTTAGTTTGAATAATGAGAGATAATGCAGGTTTTCTCAACTGACTTATGGATGCATAGCCAGCCTCCAGGAAGGCAACCTCACAGCTCACCAGCCTTTCTCTTCAGGAGTGTGGGCCAGGCCCTTTCACAAGAGGCTCAGCACTTGGATTATTTCACCCTTCCCTATTAGTAGGAACTGCTGCGACTTCAAGTTATTATTATTTTTTTCTCTATTTGTAGCGGTGCCCAGGGCCAGCTGGGGCTCTCTTCTGACCCTCTCTTCAGTGCACTATCTAAATTAGGAATCCACCCAGCTCTGCTTTGTTTAAGGAGCTTTCTTATATCACCATCCTGTCTGCAGTCACCACAGCCACTGAGGTGACAGGGGGAGGGATAACCCGATGGGTCCCCAGACAAGCTCCCATTCTCTGAACCTGCTCACTCAGGTCATAAAGGCTTCAGGATCTGAGTTCTCAGGCTTCCTACAGGTTAGCTCACTAGGGATGTTGTGAACCTCCTAATGATCAGGTCACACCACAAACCTATTAAATCAGTAATTTTAGAATCTTTACAGGTGGTTACACTGAGCTAAAGTTGGGAATGCATGCTCCAGGGCAGGTGCTGCACCTGAGCTGGCAAGAGAACTCCCCTGGAGGACTTGTTAAAACTTACCTTGCTGGGTTCAACTCCAGGTTTTCTAACTCAGTGGGTCTGGGTGAGGTCATGAGAGTTTGTGTTTCTGACGCATTCCAGGTCATGCAAACACTGATGGTATCCGGGCCACACTCGGAATATGGGCTTTCTTTTTTGAATGACCCCCTCCAAACCCTGTTTTAAGGTAAAGTTTCCCTGTTTGTTTGTTTTTAGTTTATATAATCTCATTTTCATTCTAACTTCCACACATTTTCAACATTTCTAACCGGTGATGGCATACTTTCTGTTTCATATTGCTATTTGAGTTTATTACTATTCCTTCCTTTTATGGTAATTCCTATGAGATTGAAGTAGGGCAGGAAAAGTACACATGCTGTCTTAAACTGGAACTCTCCTTTTTTTGTACACACATTAATATTTAACAGCATATATAATTTTTAACCTTGCTTCAAAAATATAAACACATGTGACAAATATCTTATTTTCTAAAATATTCTCTTATAACTTGTAGTGCCTGTCTCATGTTCTTCGTTTGGAAAAATCATGATTTATTTAGCCAGTTACCTATTGTAGAACTTAAGTTATTTATTGTGTTGCTATTTTAAATCACATGTAATTTATATATGATTGAGGCCACATCATTGAATTTAATCATGATCTATATGTATATATATATGCATGTACAGACATATATTTAAACACATAATATAGATAATTATGCTGTACAATAGGATAACATTAAATTTAAATGAATTAAAACTAAATAAGCTGGGTGTGCTAGCATACCCCTGTAATCCTAGTACTTGAGAGGCTGAGACGGAGAGATCGCAGATTCAAGGCCAGCCTCAGCAACTTAGTGAGGCCCTCAGCAACTCAGTGAGACCTTGTTTCAAAATGAAAATAAAATAGGACTGGGGGTGTAGCTTAGAAGTAGGATGGCCCTTGTTTCAATCCCCTGTGCCACAAAAGTAAATTAATAAATCTAAATGAAACTAAAGTTCAGTTTCTTGGTTTTAATAGGCATATTTCATATTTTCAGTAGCTATTTGTAGATAGGTGGTCCCATACTGGACAGTGCACAGTGCAGACACGTAGAATATTTCCATCACTTTACAAATTTTTGTTGAATAACTGTAATGTGTAAGATGAATTCATACAAGTTGAATTGCTACACCATAAAAATATAAAAGTAATATATAAATGGTGATAGTGCTTTACATAAAGGTGCTGACTTAAAGGTCTAGGATGAGGGTTTTACAGTACTATTTCACATTTGATTCACGTTTATAATAGCATTTGATGAGTCACGGACATCTTTCTAATATAAAATGAATGGGTTAAGAGCAGAAGAAAATTAATCCTTAAGGAACATTTGAATTATTGTATGCATCGTAATTTTGAACAGATATTATAGCAATGCAGTATATCTGTTTTATATGGTGTAAAATCTGGCAAAGAACTATTTTCTACTCTTAACTACATTCACTCGTAGGAGTAACCATTGCATTAATAAGAATAAAATCTTACTTTGACTTTATTCATCTCTTTAGGTAGTTATATTCTAATTTCAAAACCGCTAACATGAAAAAGGAATCCAAAGTACATTAGAATTGAAGTATAGTCATTTTGTATTTGTAAAGGAAATCATTATTTCATTATTCCTAAGTGCAAAACCCCAAAACAAGCCTAATTCAGAGTGTTCTCAAACTAGTATTTCCCACTCTCACACGTGAAAATCCTGCTGCTTGGTTTCTTTCCCTCAGCACATCCTTGGGCTGTTTTTGAGGTGGTGTGCAAAGAGAAAAGTTGAAGAAGTGCTTATGTGTGTCACGGTACCTACTGCCCCAAAGGGAGAGGGTGGGTATGCTATAATATCCTGGCAGAGTTTGAGACTTTCATATGATCCACAGATGCATTTTGAATCTTGAGTTTTAGAGATTGGGAAAAAAATATTTTAGCAGTAAACACAATCCTTGATTAGATTTGTACTCATTAAAAGAACCTCAGTATAAATTCCACACAGAACCTGGGTATGTTGAAACTTCTGTCTTCCATATCTCACCTCTGTTAATTCTATTTGGTAACTAAATGAGTTCGGAGTTGAGAGCAACTCACTCCTTTGACCATGTGGTTAGCACAGCTGTGTCTGGAATGTGTCAGCATGAAGCTCAGCTTTCAACTTAAAGAACAGCAAGGACCAGTTACAAGATACTGATTCCAATTATGGGTTCTTAAAAGTGAAGCATTTTCTTAACAACTGAATGAGTTCCTAAGTGTCTCAGAACACTAGGGATTGGATGTGGCCCTACATTGTATATATTTACCTTTCTGGCGGTAATGACTCTCTTCTTGTAAGCTTCTACTGCTAATTTTTCTCTTGTTTTGATTGCCCATTAGATTTTTTTTAAAATGCAGTATGATTCTTCCTTGCCTGTCATAAATCTCTCCATGGCAAATTTCCTAGGGGGAGGGTGGTGGAGGTACAGATTTGTTTGTTTAGTTTTCCTTTAGGCTCAGGAAAAGTGCCAGAAATGCTGTCATCCTGCAAAAACTGTCTCTCCCTGGCTGGGTTTCATTTTGTACTTTATCCTAATTAGGTGAAAAATGCCACATTTGTGGGTTCCTTAGCATCTTTAGTGAAAGCTAGAAAGCACCGTGAAGACTGATGTGAGCATCCGAAGCCAGCGGCGTAAATACACCCACAGACTGTCCCTGGAGCACCTCCAGACGGCTCCTGTGGCTTTCCTTAGATAGTTGGAGCCCAGTGAACTGCAACTCAATCTTTGCTCAGCTCCTGCACTTGGCTCTCAGAATTACTACTTGAAGCTATTTCCTTTTCAATGGGCTTTCAATACTGCTGGTTAGTTTTTGCAACTTGAGCATCCCTTTCTTCATGATAACCTTCAGAGTCCACTATCTACCCTGCTCTGACCTCCGTTACAGCCAGCCCCACGATTAGTATGTTACTAGCATTATGACCATATTTGTTAGCATGGATAGGAACTATCATTTATAAAGTGTTACTTTTGTGTCGGGTATGGTGGCACCTGCCTGTAATACCAGTACTTGGGAGGCTGAGACGGGAAGATTGAAGATTCAGGGCCAGCGTCAGCAACTTAGTTCCAGTTTTAAAGTAAAAAATGAAATAGGGCTGGGGGAGTATATCAGAGGTATAAACAACCCCTGCGTTCAATTCCCAGCAACACACACACACACACACACACACACACACACACACACACGTTACTTTGTGCCTGATCTTGTATTCTGCCTTTATACAGACTTGATCTCACCTTAGGTTCTCATGTGGTTGCTACTAATACTGTTTCCTCTTTACAGACATGGGCCCTAGAGAAATGGTATAACTTACATAAGACCACCCAGGATAGAAAGCAAATGTATCGATTAAGGTTTAGCTGAAGAGAATCAAATCCAATGTTGCCAATTTAAGCAGAAGGAGGTTTATCTGGTGTGCAGAATTCTTGGGAGGACTGAAGTAATGGACTGTAGGCTGAGCTGTTAGATGTGACCCTAGAATCTTAGCCGTGCCTTCTATTGCCAAGGCAGCTGCTGCTTTGTGATACGGTGAAGACCTGTCACACGCAGTGACCACTACTCTGGCTGCTAGACCACAGCTATGCTGCTTCTTAGATAGTCTGTGCAAATGTAGGTACTGTGTGCTGTGCCTTCTCTCCACTCAGTCCCATTCTGAATCCAGCAAGTGCATCTGACTGGCAGATCCTAGATCACATTTACAGCTGGAGATAAAAGTCATGTGGGAGAGTGTAGTTTGTAGTGAGTTAGTACCTACTATCAAGAAGTATCTAAGCTGGAATTTGAATCCAGCTTGGTCTGATTTTAGAGGCCATGGCTGTAAGCATTGTATTTATTGCTTCCTTGTTTGTATCCCTTACATGGGATTAACATATTCCTTTTTGCATTATAAAAAGATTACCCAGAATAATTCTTTCCTTATTAAATCCTATCTACTGAAGCACATGTTTTTAAAAGATATGTGTTAGTTTCTCCTCCTGCCCTATATCTGAATATTATATTTAAAGAATCCTCTCTTTTGTAATGCAAAATCCACTTCCAGTAATGGTAGATTGAAAAGCTAAGCACTCACCCTTGGCCTCCTTTGCAACTAGAAGGTGGGTTCAAATCCAAGGCATCACCAATCCATGGTACAAAATCTAGTGACCTGAGAAAAGTCCAGCCTAAGAAGGGGAACGGCAGCCGGGCATGGTGGTGCACACCTGTAATCCTACTGCTTGAGAGGCTGAGACAGAAGGATTGCCGGTTCGAGGACAGCCTCAGCAACTTCATGAGACCTTGTTTCAAAATAAAAAGCAAAAGAGGGGTGAGGGTTTTACTCAGGCAATGAATGGCTCAGTAGAACACATTGATGACATTTGCAGCGAACTATAATATCCTGGCCCTGTAGAGATGATCCTGATGAACTTACCAGACCAGGTGTGCTCTATGAATTTGGATGTCATTCCTGAATATGTAGATTTCACATCTGGACTCTTACCTTCTATTAGCTGTTCATTATCAGTTTGATAAATACTTTCCCCTATCTAATTTAGCCCAAACCTATTTCTGCTGTTTGCAGTTAAGAACTTTGACTGCCAGGTTTCAATGTCCTATATTATTTTCTGTTGCCTATGGTGCTCGGTGCCAGACAGCAAATTCATCAGTTTAATTCATTTATTTCACTAAAGTTCATTCTAGGTCCTTTAAAAAAAATAGTGGGATTAAGAATCCCCTAATGTATACACACTTCTATTGGGATCTATCAACCTTCCTGTCCACAATCTTTTTGGCAAGTGATTTCAGACTATTTTAGTGAAAATATGAGGTATTTCATGAGAATTGTCCTATGCCCACATTTGCATATCTATTGACTGTTTATAATTTTTGTTGATCACGTACTGTGTACTAAGCATCTTATATTCATTATCTCATTTTAATACATCAGCCTTATGAGAATAAGATGAGACACAAGTAGATTAAGTAAAGGTCACAGGGTTAATGAGGTATGGAACCAGGATTCAATCCCAGACAGTCTCTCTCCAGGGATCAGGCTTTCAATCAGCATACCACTGAGCCTTATCTACACTAGTGCTGGACCGGGGTATTAAGTTGTTAAACTATTTTAAGGCAGGAGGCAACTCTAGTCCCTTTGTCCCTGTTACTAAGAAAAATACCTAGACTTCATCAGTGTGGCTGTCTTGGTATCCTTATATCCAAAAGGGGTCAGGAATCTCTTAAGTCAACAGTAATCGTTTTCTTTCTCTAATTTCTTTTCTGATAATCAGAAAATATAAAAAAAGATTTATTTCTCATCAGAATAAAGCCACTCTCCTTGTTAGATGAATTGATTTCAAATGTCCCTTTTGCCACCTTTTGATATAAATGTTTATTATAGCTATAAATTTGGAGACATTTTGTTTATACTTAAAACTTTGACATAAAGTACTGCTTGAGTGTACATTTAATCAAATTTACTGCCAAATGGTAAAGGTTGATGGACAGAAATGGGAAAAATACATTAAGGATGAACTGGACTTGAGTTGAATAATAGTGGCTGTTTTGAATTGTAATTGTATCAGAATCATTTAATATATAAACAGAAGATGACCCTATTCTAAATTGCTTGTATATGCAGGGAAGTTTCTATTTGACTATATGTTTCCATTTTTCTCTTCTTAGTACTTTAAGTAAAGGCCTTGCTAACTGGATACAGTTTTTTGTTTGTATGTAAAGCTACATTAACAGAACATGCCTTAAAGTTCAATTTTTAAAAATCTGTTTTAATTTTAAAGACACATCCAATGTAGCACTAGCAGTAGCTACCGCTTGCAATCCATTTAGTGCTATGCATTTTAGCCAAGCTTTTTATATTGACCACTTCATTTAATCCTCAGAGTAATCTCTTGGGAAGGTATGATGTCATCCTTACTTCACAGATGGGGAAAATAAGGGTTAAAGAATTTAAAACACATCAGGAAGTGTTGAGATGAATTTGATCCTGGAAATATAATTGCAAAATCTAGTAATTTTTTAAAAAAATTCCCTAGCCGATTCACATGCAACTGGCAAACAAAAATTGAATATCTGGACTGTGTACAATGTTATGTTTTGATATATGTATTGTGAAATGGCTACCACAGACCCAGAGGTGAAGTTCGTAATTTAACTACACTTTTGGTATTCATCCAAAGTGCTGTGTGTGTGTATGTCACTATCATCATGAATTACGTTTCAATGTATGACTATAATGCGCCAACAAAAGTATAAAATAAGAAAAAAAATCATCCAGATTAGACTTCAATAAATAAATAAATGAATGAATAAACAAACAAACAAATCCTGGAATTTAAAAAATAAAATAAAAGTAACACGGACTTAAAATATATATAATATATGTATGTATGCAAAACAACTTAAGTCCAAGTAATTCATAGGACAAAAATGATATATGCATATATATTATATATATTTTAGCACATACTTATTGATACCTTACCAGGCCTGGGAAATCCTGGAAAGAATTGGGAGAAAATATGTAAAAAAAGATTCTTTCAAGGGCCAAGAAAAAAATATTCATTATATTTTTGAAAAGGAAGTTTTGTTGCACATTTTAACCACGTCTCTCTTCTCTCTTCTGGTAAGCCTGAGACAATGAGAATGCTTTATCAATTTTTCCAGGAAGAAAAAGAGAGATAATCTGCCCAGTTCTTCATTGCCAAGTAAGCGATGAGACAGTCCCGGAGGAATGCGAACTCACTAGTTCCTCTAATCGCTCTGCCCCAACATTTTAAAGTCCTGGTGACTCCTGCGCCAACTGGAACCCAGGAGAAATGTTAGAAATGCACTTGGACTCAGTAATGTCCTTCTTCTGCTTCCTTACAGGGCTAATCTAAATTGTTACTTTTTTTAGGGCCAGTTTCTGATATTTTAAGCTTTTTGGTTAACTGTTATATGCATCTATAGCTCAACAATAGAACCAAAATATCCGAGGACAATGTCTTAATGCACAGGAGGCTACATAGAAAACAAGTGTTTAAAATTTCTACCCCTTAAAAGTAAGTTTTTCTCTTTTTGCTTTGTCTGTAGCACACAGAAAGATGCCCAGAGAAAAGAAATTTCTTTTTAACATGTTTTCCTGGTATTTGTTGAATGATGAATGGCTGGATAGATGGGTGGATGTGGAGAAGCCAGTGCAAATCATAGTTATTTATTACTTGCTACAGTTAAGGATCTATGTTCTGTGTTAAACTCATAACTTGGGCTATCACTTCTTCAAAAAGATATAAAAGGAAGGGAAACTGGGACTAATGTGTTTCATTAAGTTTGAAACTCTCCAAATATAAAGTATATCCCTGCATAAGGGAATTTGTTACCAGCTTTTTAATTTTACCTCAAAAGATGGAAAACAAGAAGCCCCTTTAATGAATGATCTTTTTTGTCTTTTATTCTTTGTTATGTTGATATGATAAATTACATGATTTGAGTTTGATAAAACAGTCTTGCATCCCTGGGATAATCTTACTTGGTCATGATTTATTGTCATCTTTACCTATTGTTGGAAATTATGTTTTAATATTTTGTTAAAATAATTTTGCATCCTGAGGAGTATTAGACTGTAATTTTTAAGTTTTGGATAGCAGTTTGTCAGAATTTGGTCTTAGTGTTACACTGGCCTGAAAAATGATGTCATTCAGAGATTGCTTTTTTTTTTTCTTTTCCTTTTTTAATGTTTGGTAAAATTCACATGTAAAGTCTTCTGGGCCTAAAGTTTCCTTTTGAGGAAGTTTATGATAAATCTAGTCCTTAATAGATAGGAGGACTTAAGAGATTGAGTTTTTCTGTTTTTTCCATGTCATTTTTTTGGTAAATTATATTTCATTTCTGAAATATTTTTTGTTTCTTATAAGATATTGAAATTTGCATATTCATAGGTTTCTCCTATTATCCTTCTGTTCGTAGCATCTGTGATGATAATCTCTTTTTCTTCATGATATTGGTTAGTAGTGTTCTGTTGATCAATTTTGCTTGATGTTTGTCAATTTTATTAGTATTTTTGAACAATTATCTGCAGGTTCTATTCATTTTTTCTATTTTTTTACTTCACTGATTTCTTCTCTTTAGCACTTTCTTTATATGCATTCTTTGTATTGGTTCTACTTATATTTTCCTAGATTTTAAAATTTGAAACCTTGCACCACAGATTTGACATTCCTTCTCATATAAGAGCTTAAAAATACAAGTTTTCCTCTAGGACCTGGTGTATTTGATGTCTCAAAATATTAATATATGTTAATGGTCATTCCTTTTAAAATTGTTTTCTAATTTGTCTTCTAATTTCACTTTGTCCTATGAATTATTTGGACTTAAGTTTTGCTTCCAGTTAGGTAGAGTTTTCATGTATATAATAGTATTAATTTCTAATTTAATTCTATTTTATCAGATACTGTATTTTTATAGTTCTGTCCTCCCAAAACTTATGGAGATGTGTCTATTTTAGGCAAGAAAACATTTACATATAATGTGCATTTAAAAATATATACTCTGAACTGAAGAATATACTGTTACTAAAACATGATAATTAGGTCAATTAGTATTGTTCATATTTTCTATGTTTCTATTAATTTTTTCTAGTTCTCTCAAATTATGGAAGTTTAAAAGATTCCTATGACATCTGTATAAATTTTGGTTTTTCTTTTATCCTATAAATGTTGGCTTCATTTCTCTTAAGACAAATTTGTAGCATATTTTTTGATAACCATTAGTCTTACTGATGAATTTTTCATCTTATGACATTTCTCTTATTATCTCTGGTAATATTCTTTGTTTCAAAATATATTTTGTTTGGCATTAAGAGGGCCATTCTTTCATTATCATGCTTGCTTTTTATCTGATATATCTTTCAATCCATTTATTTTCTACGTATCTGCATTATTGTATTTACAGTGATTTCTTGTAGGCCTTGCGTAATAGTCTCTTCCTTTTTATAAACTTTGACAAACTGTGCTTTTAATTAGATAAGAATGTTTGAACCAGAAGCTGACAAACTACGACCCATGGGCCAAGTCCAGCCAGGTCCTCTTTATACAGCCCCCATGCCAAAAATAGTTTTTGTATTTTTAAGAAGTTGCAAAAAGCATTATATTGGGGCACCTTCAACCTGAGCTATTACTTTTGGCCTGACTACAAAATAACACTAAAATGTGATGGCTTTTCACCTTTTCCTTCACTGGATACTCCATTAATTCACTTTAAAGTTGTACTCACTTTCTGGGAAATCATAGTATCTTGTGATTTCCTATGACACTTCCAGTCAACTCTTTGATCAGATAGCTTTCATGTGTTTTTTTTTTTTTCATAAAGAAAAATCTAGGCCTCATTATGAAATGTCATCTTTTTGTTTTAGAAGTTGAACAACTTGTCTAAGGTTGCACAGAGTGATGGAGTCAGAATTTGATCCCAGCTCTTTAGTTCCAAAGCCTGAGTTATTAACAAGCAGTCTTGAACCACAGTGTTACTGCAAGAGCACTGCTTTGGGGGTCAGGAGACCCAAGTCAGAGCCATTGCCTAGATATCAATTAAGTTCTTCATAGAATGGAAGAATTAGGTCAAAAAGTCACTAGGTGATATTTTAGTTCAAAATATGATTAATCTTGTTTACTAGAATATTGAATTATTTCCATATGAAAAAAAGACAAGAAGTTTATAAATACAATTACTTAATTTTTTTGTCACAGTCCTACATTAACATTTTTGCATTTGCATGACAAGAATGAGCCTTGAACACAGTTCTGTCTTCCTAGGGTTAAACCCTAGCAGAGTTGGCTTTGTGGGCATGGGACCCGGGCAGGCACACAGGACCACATGTGTAGAAGAGTTTCACCCTAGCGCAATGCCCTGCTATCACTGTTCTGGAATTCTTAATAATTTGTGAGTAAAGGACTTCAGATTTTAGTTTTGCAACCCACAAGTTATTACCAGAATCTGGCTCCCAAACATCTGAAATTGTCTTGAGATGCTGCATAATAGTGGAAGGTTTGTCATGGGAGTTAGGTCTAGAAGATGCTTCTAATGTGAGTGACAATCTGATACAGTCCTGTCTTAAAGACAAATGAAGGAACATCAGCAAATGCTGTGTTTTGACTTGATGGTTGGTTCTCTTTTGTCTCTTGACTTTCGTATTCTTGAAGAGAAGATTTTTTCCATTACGTCTTGTCGATATCTGCATCCAAGTTCTGTGGTGTACCTGTTGCTTTTCCGATTGGAGATACAAAGAAACATGTTAACTTAGATCTTGCATATATTAATCCCAGGCTGAGACAGGAGGATCACAGGTTCCGAGCCAGTCTCAGCAACTTAGTGAGACCCTGTTTTAAAAATGAAATAGGACTGAAGATCTAGCTCAGACTGCCCCTGAATTCAATCCCCAATACAAGAAAAAAGAAGGAAGGGAGGGAGAAAGGAAGAAAGGAAGAAAGGAAGAAAGAAAGAAAAGAAAGAGGCATTTCTTAAAGTAATATTCTCATTCACTCATTCACACTCTGGGCATGATTCTTAATGCTAGCATCATATGCTCTTTGTTGGATATGCTACTGTTTTCTAACCCATAGGAGAATTCAGAATTTATATTTCAAATAGAGCAAGGCTGAATTCCACCCCATGAAACTATTTCACATTCAACTTTCTTTTACTCCTACCCTTCTGCCCTAGGAGAAGGTCTCAGTTATTAAGGAACTAAAAGGAAATTGCTTTTTAAAGACTATAGCTTACTAATATTTCTTTGATCCTACAGATAAAAAAGTATGTTTTGTTAAATTGACCTACCATTCTCAGAAAGAAAAAAAAAAAAATGGGGGGAGGGGTTTCAGAATTTGCCATTTTCACACATATGCTTCTGCTTCACAGAGTTAGTTGAAGCAAAACTGTCAAATGCCAAAGTGTAGAGTATTAAAATTTCAACAAAATGTCAGGAGAAATGGGAAAACCGGTGAATTTAAGAAAATCTGTCATAAAGATTGCATCGCATATTTTTTTCTGCCTAAGTTCGAATGACATATGGAAGTTTAAAAATAGAACCTAATGATGTGTCTTTATGGTAAGGAGTTTATATAACCTAATTGCCATAAAACTGTCATTGCTGGTTAATTTATTAGGATAATAAGAGATGTTGTATCCTTATAGCTTAGCTGGAATGAGCTCTGTCCAACAACACTGACAGAACCTGAACAATCAATTTTCTTTTTTTTTTTTTCTCTTATTTGAAACCTAGGAAGATGCACATGGTTAAGTGCAGGTATAATGTGTGAAACCACTTTCCTTGGCATGCTGGTGTGGACATAAGAACTTAGTTGAGTTAGAGTCAGTGCTGAAAGCCTTCTGTTAGGGGAGGAGCCTATATGTCAAGGAGCGAGGAAATGGAGATGTATCAGAAAGGCCTGATCCCTTGTAAGAAGTATCAGCTCTTATGGTCCACCCTCGCTTTTATTATTTTGAAATAAACATAGGCTTTTGGATGTTGAAAAGAGTCGAGAGTTCCCATCATGTTCTTCCCTCAACTTTCCTCAATGTCAACATTTCATAGAATCATGGTCCATTTATCAAAACTAAAAAAAAAAAAAAAAAAAATTCACATTGGTAAAATCCTGTTAACTGAATTAATCTTCATTCAGATTTCACCATGATTTCCACTAAGATTCTTTCCCTATTTGAGAATTCAATCCAGAACATTGTGTTCAGTTATATTGCCTTTATATTGCCTTTTTAGTTTCCTGTAGCATGTGAGTTTCTCAACCTTTCTTTCTGTTTCATGACCTTGACAGTTTAGAAGAGTAGTATTGATCTGGTGTTTTTTAGAATATCCCTCGATTTTAGTTTTTCTGATATTTTTCTCATGATTAGGCTGGTCCAGTCAAACATTTAATTTACTTCTTTAGGAAAGTACACAAAATCCATCACATGCAAGTTTATTTCACACTTTCTCCAAAGGAAAATAACACCAAATAATGTGTGCTATATTCATGCTTTATATATATTGCCTAACATTATTGTCAAACAACTCTATCAAGCAAGTATTATTATATTATTATTATTATTATTATTATTATTATTATTATCTTGGAATTAAAAAACCCTCAGGAAAGAGTGATGTTCCCAGTTACACAGCTCATAATTTCTATGGAAAGCATCTTTTAACCTAAATCTTTCTGACTCCAAATTTTATTTATTAAGCAATAAAAATTTCATTCCTGTATAATTTATTCTTTCTTCTTTAAGAAGAGCCCATTAAAAATATTATAATCAAGGTCGATTTTTGAGTTCCCAAAAATCTACTGATACATTTGTGAAAACCTTGCTAAAAAAGATTCTTTTATTCAATATTGGTAAAAACGTACTCCCAAACAATTCTGCAATCCCTCTGTCTTCTCTCTGTCTATTTATTTCATTTCCTCTTCTCTCTCTCTCTTTCTCCCTTCATCCCTCCATAGGCATGCATGTGCGCACACACACACACACACACGCATACACACACACATACACAAAAACTCACACACACAGATGTACACACACACCAGCACACACACACTCCCTATTTCATTGTCTTTCTACAAATATAATACTGAATATGAGATCTGTGAAGGATCATGCTTATAACACAAATATCATTGATTGTTGACATTTCTTAGGCTTCAATACCAAGATGATATTAGTCAAAGTCAATTTTCAGGATTCAGCAAATTAAAGAATTTGGGAGTATATTTTAGAAGTTTAATTATCTACAGTTTTGACATTCAAGCTACCATCAGATCTGGCACACCTACTAAATTGAACCCTCTGGATTACTAACAGGCCACTAAAATCTTAAATTCTAATGGGTTAAGCCTCAACTAGGAACTGCTACCATTGTTGTTATAAGAAAGTACATGAATTGAGAGTTATATATTATCTAGTTCGACAATCCAATTTTACAGATAAGTAATCAACATTTTCCAGGCCATTGATCTGGTTAATGACAGAGTCAAGGATAGAACTTTTGTGTTATAAGTCATTTTCTCCTTGATATCCAGTGATTCTGAAAAAAACATATTAGTGACGTATTAGTCAAAGTGAAGTTTTCAATTACACTTATATTTTCCACTTATGTACTATATAAGTATTGTACATGATTTTCTTTACAAGATTCCTTTCAGGATAAAATAAAAGTATTCTATTTAGGAGTTATTCTACTTTGGAATCAATATGTTGCCAGCAAAGACAAATTAGAATATGAGGATGACTAATGATTTGGTGAGGTAATAAACTGTATGCTTTTTAATCAGCTGTAAAAATATTTAAAAATCCCTAAAATGTTATCTAATTTTTATGAAGGATGTTGTATGACATGAGAATTATTAAATGCATAATAGCCCATTATTTTCTATTATCCATCTACTAGAGTCAAAATTAATCAAGAAAGTTATGTGTTCCCATAGGAAAACTTGTGTCACAAAAGTGGTTCAAACAATAAAAATCCAACATCCCAAGCAAATTATACCTCTCAGTTTAAAAAATATGGATTAGACATAAATAATAAATTTGTGGAAGAGTATGTCTTTATTATTTTTAATACAGTAACAGACTAGTTTCTAAAACCTTCTTTTGACAGTTTTGATGAATTGCAGTTTCGAGTGTCCTTTCTGCTGAATCTTTCAGAAACAGTTTTACCAGTTAGAATGAAAAGGAAGGCAGTAAGTAGTTCATTTCTATGCTGCCCATAGGAACTTTACCCACCAAAAAAA